>CAMZMU010000093.1:14026238-14242955 GCA_947311845.1 Poa pratensis | reverse complement strand
TACCTGGATCTCATTCTCATTAGAAACTGCAACCAGTAAGTCCCTGATTTTGTATAAACTGCAACACATAACAAATTTGTTAATCTTTTTTTCAACTAGCAACCCGGGGTTTTAGAGGTTACATAAGCAAAGATAAAGTATTTTGTTACTAAGTCTAACATGCAAAAGTAGCTTCTGTGGAAGCTATTTTACAGTTGCTTCGTAGAGTATATGCAAATATCTAGTAACAGGTAGGGCAGGCATGATAGAAAGAACTCCAAGGATTGTACTGCCTAGAGTTCAGTCTTAACCTGCCATCCACTTCACTAGTAAAGAAGACCGTCACTTCAAACCAATTCAAAGGGTAAAAAAACTTAACATTTTACCATTGAGTTTGTTGTTCTACATGCATTGGTGAAAGTAAAGAATAATCGACACCAATCAATTTTGGTAGGGGAAAAGATCAGTCATTCGATGAAGTGCCAAACCTGCAAATACTTGTACGGCAATACTCTTTGGTGATTGAGGAGGCCTTCGATATTATCACCTCCAAAGATTTTTATCCTACCATCCTGCAGTTTAAAAGTGCAGTCACCATCTATTCAACAAGAGATGAACATAGCATGGAGACAGAAGATCGGTGGTCAATTCTAAAAATGTGGTCAGGGGATTTTTGATATGTTGCTAACTTGAGTAATGATCTTAGTCGCATAAAGGGAGGCTCAGGCAAGGAGCAGAACACCAAGGGAAACACTAGAATGACCTATTGACATGTTTATTTGAGTGTTGTGTTGTATGATAATAAATCATTCTTACTCAACAGTTACAGCAGAAATGTAGTTTGTGACCGGCTTATTTTACAGTGTTGAAGCTGGCAGTACAGTGATGATGACAGAGGGGTTGGGGAACTCACAGCGTCCCGACGCGAGAAGCCGCTGCACTGGATCAAACCCCATTACCGAGGCGGCGTACGTACCCCGTAGTGAAGCGCGATCTGCGCGTCCAGTTGGCACATCGCCGGCCGCTCCTCCACCTCCTCCTCCTCCTCCATTTCCCTCCTCCTTTGCCCAGCAGCAACATCGAAATAAACAGAATCACCACCACAGCACCAGAATCAAACCCAACGAAGACGGCCTAATCCGACTACACGACGGAGAAGACTCCGCGGTTCCTCCCAAATCTGAGCTAGTTCCACACCCGCCCAAATCGATCAGACAGGATAGAGCGCTAGAGAGAGGGGGAGGATACCTGCTGCAGCGCCTTTAAGAGGCGCTTCCCGAACATCGGCGACGATCTGTTGGACGACGACGGCGGCGAGGACTAGACTGGTTCGCCGCAGCAGCAGTGAGGCGAAGACGAAAAGAGGCGAGAGCGACTATGGAAAGCGGGTAGAGTTGGGCTCACCAAAACCAGACGGAGGCCCATTCACGCACCGAACTGTTCTTGAGCCGCCCATGTCGTTCGGCCCCAAACAAGAACGAGGAGCTTCGGAGTCCGACTAGAGCATGGCCTACCTGGTGATACCAGTCCGTGACCGACTTGAATTCCGCGGAACAAACCGAGCTTATATACATCTTCTCCTCGTCGCGGATCCGTAAGCTGCCGCGGGAAGTCGAAGAAGAGCACGCATATCATCTCAATCTCATCTTGGCGACCATGGCTATCGAGGAGTACATCGATTCATGGCGGCCGGCGACGGGCCGGGCCCGAGAGGCGACGAGCCTGCGGCAGAAGGCCAAGGAGCACCTCCTGTCTTCCGGGTGGAGCTTCCACACCAAGACCAAGTGCGACGGCCGCCAGAGCCCCGCTACCATGGCGCCGCACGGGGCCTCCTACATCTCCCTCATCGTCGCCTGCAATAAGTTCCAGATGTTCAAGACCCACCCCCTCGTCGTCCGAATCCCCGCAGCAAGACCACGGCGCCGAAATCAAAACCGTTCCAGAAGTTTCTTCCGGGAGAGGACGGGGACGGCGCGTGTGCTGCGCCCGACGACGGTAGGGCGGCTGTAAATGGCTGCGACAGCGGACAGCGAGAGGAGTCTACGAAGGCCCGTCGCGCGCCCCCGGAGTCCAAGAAGAGGAGGAGGGTGTCCGCGTCTACTACGCGACGACGCGCTCAAGAAATTCGCCGCCAAGAAGAAGAAGAAAGCGTCCGCGTCGTCTCCCGCGGCGTCGCGCGTGCTGCAGCCGAGGCCGAAGGACGGCGACAAGATGAGACCCAGGCCGTGGCGGCGGCGGCTGCGCTGGTGCCGTCGGCGTGCCAGCCGGGCCGCGCCAGGACGATCCCGGGTGCTCATGGAGAAGAACATCGTCAGGCCGACGGCCAAGCTCTCCTACAGGCGCACGCCGCGCGGGCCTGCGGTCAAGCAAGGCACGGTCACCGGAGACGGGTACGTACGATGCCTGTGCGGCTGTGGAGGCCGATCCTTCACCGTGCGAGTTCGCGGCGCACAGCCCTCGTGGCCCCACCGAGCGGCCCTCGGCGAGCGTGTTCCTCGGCGACCGCAGTGTCGCTGTCGCAGTGCCTGGTCCAGCTAATGCGCGCCGACGGAAAGAATATCGATACTCGCCGTCGCTGGCGCGAGGGTGAAGCGGAAATGCGGCGCCGAACTGGGAGACGGTGACTGGATGTGCTCCGTCTGCGCCGACGCCGGCAAATGCTGCTCTGCGACTGCTGCCCATCGCGTTCCACATGGCTGCGTCGGCCTGGATGCCACACCGCAGGGGAATGGTTCTGCCGCCCTGCAGGTGCGCCATTTGCGGCTCCGCGAATTCGAGTTCCACGACGACGAGTTCACGGACAAGACAGTAATCTACTGCGACCAGTGCGAACGAGAGTGTAAGTACATTTATTATTACATTCCAAATTATTCTGAGAATCTGTTACTGTCATTACGAGTCTAACTAGTAAGTACATTGATTCGCCCCAACTTATCCTGAAACTCTGCCACTGACATTGTTCTTGCTTGTTCATCTGCATTAATTTTACAGATCATGTCGGCTGCATCAGGAGCAGAGGCGACCAGCTCGAGTGCCGCCCACAAGGGTCATGGCTCTGCAGCCAGACTGTTCAAAGATACACCAGCGTCTCCAAGGGCTCGTAGCAGATCAATCCCTACCTCCGGGATGCCTGTCATTCAGTAGCCTTGAGATCATCGAAACTTCCCGAGGAGGAGGCCATGGCGGCCGCAGAGCACGGGAAGCTGTCCATGGCGTTCGACGTGCTCCACGAGTGCTTCGTCACCCTCATGGAGCCGCAGACACAGAGCGACCTCAGCCACGACATCGTCTTCAACAGAGAGTAATGATCATTAAGCCTCTCTCTTTTTCAGCATCTGTCTGGTCTGTATTTGCTGACAGTTTTTTGCGGATGGTGGTGCAGATCATGCTGAGACGGCTAAATTTCCGGATTCTACGTGTGGGCCTCGAAAAGGCGGCGAGCTGATAACCGTGGGCACTCTGAGGTACTACTCCGAGTGCTTGATCACTCTTCTCATGTACTACTACCTAATTTTCTTTTAATCCTTGCAAATGCTGAACATCAATCCTCCTTCTGGTGTTTGTGCAGAGTGTACGGCAACAAGGTTGCAGAGCTGCCGCTCGTCGGCACCGGTTCGCGCACCGCCGGCAAGGAATGTGCCCACCTCCTGATGGACCAACTTGAAATGGTACGTCTGAACGTTAGAACGATCAGTCTACTCTCTACTGCTTGCTCAAGACATTATTTTCACCTTTATCAGATCACTGAGCTGAATTGATGTTGGTTGTTGTTGGTGTGCTTTGCAGTTGCTTGGCGAGCTGGGGGTGGAGAGGTTCGTGCTGCCGGCGGTGCCCGAGCTCCTGCAGACATGGACAGGATCCTTTGGGTTTCAAGTGATGACCCAGTCGGACAGGATGGAGATCGCAGAGCACAGCATCCTGTACTTCCAAGGAACCACGATGTGCCACAAGTTTATCTGCAAGGCGGCGTCTCCAAAGATGAAGCGTACTGCTTCCCTGTTGAGATCAAGCAGACAAGTTCAGAGTTTACAAAGATGACGTACTGAACTTTGGTCAGCCATCCTGCTCATATTTGTCAGAATTAACTAACAGGCTGTATGTCCATTTTGTTGGTACTGTATGCAATATGTTACCGTGTAACATTTTCCTCCTCGGACGAGGAAAAAACTACCGTACGAGTATTTGTTTTCGCGGATAATTTCTTTGCTTATGTAATCATACTAGCTGAATGCCCGTGCGTTGCCACGGAGCTGAAAATAATCATCGCCATGTGATATGTATGCACGCGATATCGATCGATGGCGGCATGGCCATGTTTTCCCCGCCACCACCTTCCGCTCCGACGAGATGACAACGGCCGTTTCTCCCCCGCGCGCACTACAGGAATGTTTTTCTGTGCCGACGGCCAATACCTATGCCGACGTCTTTTATCGGTCCTCAGCATAGAGTCCGACGAGGCCGACCCGTCGCCTAGCTGTCGGCACAGATATGGCCGTCGCGAGCCCATCTATACCGACGGCTGCCGTCGGGACACATACAGCCGTCGACATAGGTTCCCGTCCGCGATCAGGTGACGCCGTCGGCATAGGTACCCTTTTTTTTTTTCCTTCATGTCATATTTTCCTTTATGTGTGTAGTTGTGCCACGGCCTACCCCTTTCGATGCCGTTCAAGGTGGTAGACGAAAACGTTACGGTTTTTTCTAGCGATCTAGGGTTTCGCCGAAGCGGGGCCCTGACCGTCGGAAACCCACCAAAAACTAGGTGGTTCCATACCATGTGTGTACAAGTGTGTTGGGTGTTTTGAAAGTGCAAGATTTTAATCCGGTGTGTGACCGGCTTCACCGACCGCACTCTCTCTCTCTACTAAGTTCTTGACTTATAGCTGAAAACTCCCGCTTCGGGCAAACGGGGCAATGTTGTGACAACTTGTGATAAAAGTTGGTTTTCTATGTACCTATGTCCTAACCTAACAGAACCAAGCAAAAAAGTCCAGTGGGCTACCCCTTTCGACTTCGGTCAAGGGGTAGACGGGAACTTTGACTTTTTTCCAACGGGTCTAGGGTTTCACCGAATCGGGGCCTCGGAGCGTCGGAAACCCACCCAACCTAGGCTGTGCCATACCATATGTATACAAGTGTGTTGTGTGTTGTAAATGTCCAAGATCCTACTCCGGGGATGACCGGCTTCACCGAACCGCACTTTCTCTCTACGAGTTTCTGCACTTAGAGGTGAAAACTCCCGTTTTCGGACGAACTGGGGGAAATCTTGTGTTGACTTGTGATAAAAGTTGGTTTTGGGTGTTCCTATGTCCTAACCTAACATAACCAAGTAAAAATTTCACTGGGCTACCCCCTTTCGACTCCGTTCAAAGGGATAGACGGAACTTTGACTTTTTTCCAGCGGTCTAGGGTTTCGCCGAAGCGGGGCTTCGGAGCGTCGTACACCCACCAAAACTTAGGTGGTTTCATACCATATGTACACAAGTGTGTTGGGTGTTTCAAATGTCCAAGAATCTACTCTGGTGTGTGACCGGCTTCACTTTCTCTCTACTAAGTGTGTGGACTTATAGCTGAAAACTCCCACTTCGGGCAAAACGGGGGCAATCTTGTGACAACTGATGGCCCTTCACGTGCTACTATGACGGACGCCAGAAAACACTTTGCTGAGCGCCTCACATAGTTACCTGCGTGAAAAGTAAATGGGTTAGGTTGAGACTCCAAGTGCAGAGTGTGTAGTAAGTGGAAGACGTGTTTTCCCCACGAGGGTGACTCGAAGGTTTAATATCGAACTCTCGGGAATCATAGTGAAAATTTATCTTTCCTATCCTTCTTTTGGTTACCTACAAAACAAAGTAATGTTTTGGTCCTCAACCTCACCTAGTGGTTGTCAAGCACAAGGTGTGAGAATAATATCAAGATAATATGCAATGCAAATAAGAAATAAATATGCAATGGTGGTAAATAAATATGCAAGGATGGTGGTAGCAATGATAAATGATATTTTTGGGTTTTATGATGAATGCAAGATGTAAAAGTGTTTTTGTATTTTCGGATTTAATAATGGCAGAAAATGGAAAAGCAGTAAAAGTGGTTGGAAAGGTGTTTCTTATGATTAAAAAGGACCGGGTGACATGGGTATGCCTATCGGGTACCCTACCATGAGGGTACCTGGTGCACGTATCGACTAGGCCCAACTATCAGAGCCTACATGAAGCCCATGAAGGGAGGCCCACGAAGATGGAGTATCCTCCAAGTTTGGCGAAGCAATAGTCGGTTTAGAGTTTCCTTACTTGTAAATCGAGTCGGTTACGAACACCCGAGACCCAGCCTATTATTTAAGGACTGGGAGGGCCATCGAACCAGACAACGACCAGAGCCACAAACCCTAGCGAGATCGACATCTCGCCGGGATCCTTGTAACCATCATATTCACAAAGCAATAACAGACAGGCAGGACGTAGGGGTGTTACCTCCACACGAGGGCCCTGAACCTGGGTAAAATCTTTGCCCTGCTTGTCAGCCGACGATACTTCCAGCTCTACCACGTTCTCTCCCCCATATTCATAACCTAGGGACCTTAACCATGGGTCTTGATGAGTCTACCCCTCGTCAAGTGGCGCCGTCTGTGGGAAAGAATAGCGCTGGACTCGAAGTTTCGCCGGTCCCAACAGCAAACGGCAAATCGCCGATCACACCAGCAAACGGCAACTCGCCGATCTCAGCAAACGGCAACTCGCCGATCTCATCTGCAAACGGCAACTCGCCGGCCATGTCAGCAAACAGCAACTCGCCGATCCAGGCGACACACGGCGACTCGCCGATCCACTCGAAAAGCGGCAGCCTGCCCGCTTCACCCGCAAAAAGCGCATCTGCTCTTCCAATGAATTTCAATCCGCACTCGCCGGAGCTTCAGGAGGCGTTTTCCGGCCTTGAATCAGGTTTGAGTTAACTGTTGGAGCATTCAATTTTTTCGTAAACAATCTTGGCACGCAGGACTCACAGATCCGCAACAACTGGCGCTGGGCGCACTCGAGGCTCCGTCGACTGCGCTCGCCCCATCGTCGATTCCTGAAGCCTGCTCGCCCGCAACAACCATGTCGACCGGCGAGCTCGATAGGTTCATGATGACGGAACTCCAAGGCGAGGAAGCAGAATCAGCATACAACACAAGCAACATCGACTTCAACCTACCACTCGACGAGAGTTTCGACTGCGGGATCTCCCTCGATGACTTCTACGAGCCCGCGATTCATAACGACAACAACGTCGACTCGGAGATCTTCACCAACACCAACCTCGACTCAGAAATCCGTAATGGCTTCGCCAACACCGAGATGAGCATAGGTGATGAGCACATCGACAACGAGATTCGCCTCGAAGATCTACTCGATGAACACACTGGCTCTGACATGAGCCTCGATGGCGATGTCGAGTCCATGACTGGAATCGACAGCACATACACCTGTCCTCGGGTCACGCCCCATCAGGTCTACGTGGCCTTCACCGCAGAATCATCCGCAGACGCAGCCGCTCGCAGGCCTGCACAATTCCCATGCACGGTAACCATGCCAGATGGGGTCACAACCTTGACAATCACGGAGGAGATGGCAGCAAAAGCAGATAAAGTCATAAAGGAGTGCACATGATGCCGCCAAATCCACCCAGAGGAGATGTTGACCTTCCAGTACTTCAACTGGCAGGAGTCAATTCGACTGCAAAACTACCGAGCGACGCTCGAGGAGCGCAAAAGGCAAGCCAGCCTCTCGAGTGCCCGACGAAGGGAGCAATCCCTCGGGTCCACACAGCAACCAACCCCTCGACCTAGGTCGCGGTTGGCAAGCCTTCCAGAACATGAAAGGGTAGCAATCACCCGTAACCTGTCGTTCATGACAGAGGACGCTAACGGAATCCCAGTACCCAAAACTGCTGCGGGTGCATTATTCTCCGTAGGTGCTTACCTCAAGGCAATACAACCTCCGGCGAATGACCCTAACGCAGCCCTGCATCGCCAACAACTCAAATCGCTAGCTCTAGCGGCACAGGCTATGCAGCCAGAAGACAAAACTCCAGCAAGGGATCGCGATCGCGACATAGTCGACTCACGACACGCAGCACATCATCGCAGTGGTCGCAGCCACCACTCGGATGAAGGAAGGAGAAGCACGCGCCGGCACAGGTCCAGCAGAGCAGGTCTCGAAGATCCTATAGCAGCGATTCATACTCTGATCGCGAACCAGAGCCATGCGGAGCATTGTGCTTCACTCGACGCATCCGTGAGACGCGGATGCCCAAACGGTTCAAGTTGACAGGCGAGCAACCCAAGTACAACGGTCGCCAAGAACCTTCTGGGTGGCTAGAAGATTACAGACTCGCCGTGGCATGCCAGCGGGGCACGAACACCACGGCGATGCAGTACATACGACTTATGCTCGAAGGAACTGCCCGCGACTGGCTCAAATCACTCCCTCCATCATCATATGACTCGTGGGATGATTTCCGCAGAGACTTCATCAAAAACTTCGAGCCTCTGTGTGAGCGCCCGAAGACATTCGAGGAATTAAGGACATGTACTCAACGATCAGACGAGTCGCTGAGATCATACATACGGCGGTGGACCGAAATACGCAATTCGGTTGGCAAAGTGTCAGAAGACAGGGCCATGGATGCCTTCATACAAGGTCTCGCCAGGAAGGACTTCAAAGAGGCACTTGGTCGTGAAAAGCCAACCTCCCTGGCTGACCTCATCAAAGTTGCGACTGAGTGGGCAGATGGAGAGGATTCTGTACGCAGATCCCGTGCTTCCCCAACACGCGACAACTACGAAAGCGGCAGTCGAAGCCGCAGAGATTCATACAGAGAAGATCGCAGGCGTAAACGGTCCAGACGTCCTTACGACGATAACAGACCCGAGTTCATGGCGGCTGGATACACACAGCCGGAGGACCATGATAGAAGCAATCGACGCTCGGATGATCGACGTGACAGTCGAGATCGCGAGCAGCGGAGCGATAGCTACAAAAGGCAAGAATGGCGCAAACGTAGCGACGCAAAACCCGAGCGGTCGTTCGAGGAAAAGATGGACGACTGGTGCAGATTCCACCTCTTCAAGGGGGACGACGGAAAACTACGCTCCAATCACACCCTAAGGAACTGCAGGGAATTCGACCAAATGGCGACTGACTATGATACGACTCAAGAGGAATGGCCCAGCACCTGCTCAGCCCATGCCTGCACCCGTACCACAGCCGAACGCTGTGCCCGCTCTCATGGCGCCACAGCCGCCACCGCAACCCCACCACAGCCTGCTCCAGGCGCAAATCTCGCAGGTGCCATACAACCTGTGCTACGGGCGGAAGATGATCAATATCCACAGCCCCACGGGCAGATGTACATGATACAAAAGGGTCGCCCCTCTAACAGGCAGCAAAAACTAATCACTCGACAGGTGAACTTGGCTGTCATGGCACCTCCAGCCGTGCCCGAATTTCTGAAGGGATCGGAAACCATCATAAGCTTTAGTCGAGAGGATCATCCCCCAGCTGTAGCTCGACCAGGGCATGCGGCTCTGGTACTCGACGCGCAAATAGGAGGCTACGCCATGACCAAGGTCTTCATGGATGGAGGCAGCGGCATAAACATCATCTTCGCGGACACACTCCGCAAAATGAACAGGTCAGTCGAAAACCTCCCAAAATCTTCAAATACCTTCCACGGTATCGTTCCTGGCAAAGCAATTAGCCCAGAAGGCACCGTACAACTCGACGTTACGTTCGGGGACGTAAGCCACTTCAGGACAGAGTCGATTGAGTTCGAGGTCGTCGACTGGAAATCACAATACCATGCTATTCTTGGTCGCCCGACGTTTGCTCGATTCATGGCGGTGCCACACTATGCGTACCTCACGCTGAAGATGCCAGGACCAAAGGGAGTCATCACTGTCCGTGGAAACTTTCAAAGGTCCGATGCTTGCGACCGCGAGTTCAGCAAAATCTCCGAGATGTTCGGGGTGGAGGAATCACTCGCTGACTTAGCGATTACCAACGACCGCACACTCCTTCCAGAGCATAAGAAGTTGGCAGTCGACAGATCCTTCAATGCTACAAATGACACAAGGTCGCATCAGGTGCACCCGACCGATCCGTCCAAGACAGTCAACATATCTTCGAGCCTGCCTATCGCATAGGAAGGCGCGCTCGTCGAATTCCTCCGTGAGAACTGGGAAATATTTGCGTGGTGTCCAGCCGACATGCCAGGTATTCCCAGGGAATTCGCCGAGCACTCTCTCCAATTGTTTCCAGATGCAAAGCCAGTCAAGCAAACGATGCGTCGAATCTCCGGCCCAAAGCGAACCGCAGTCGAATCCGAAGTCGACCGGTTACTCGCAGCAGGATTCATTAGGGAAATCAAGAAATCACAATGGGTGGCCAACCCTGTACTCGTAGAAAAGAAGCATACAGACATCCTTCGGATGTGCGTGGATTTCACAGCGCTGAACAAGTGCTGTCCAAAGGATCACTTCCCGCTACCCCGGATCGATCAGATCGTTGACTCCACCGCCGGATGCGCACGACTCTCCTTTCTGGATGCTTACTCAGGTTATCACCAGATAAGGATGAAGCAAGAAGACGAAGAAAAAACGGCGTTCATAACCCCACTCGGGGTCTACTGCTACACAACTATGCCCTTCGGGCTAAAAAACGCGGGTGCAACATACCAGCGCATGATGCAGGACTGCCTCAAAAAGCAAATTGGACGCAACGTCCAGGTCTACGTTGATGACATTGTCATTACCACAAGGGAAGAACGCACACTACTCGACGATTTGAGGGAGACGTTCGCAAACCTCAAACGCTTCCATATCAAGCTCAATCCTAAGAAGTGTACGTTCGGCGTTCCAGCCGGGCAGCTCTTAGGGTACCTAGTCTCTGCTCGTGGAATCGAAGCAGACCCGAGAAAATACAGGCCATCCTCACCATGCAAAGGCCTTCAAAGCTTCATGATGTGCAGAAACTAGCAGGACGAGTAGCGGCGCTCAGTCGATTCATCAGCAAACTGGGTGAAAAGGCTCTACCATTCTATCGACTGATGAAGAAGGCGGACAAGTTCGAGTGGACGCCAGAAGCTGAAGCAGCCTTCACAGATCTCAAGCGGATCCTCACAAGCCCTCCAATCCTCGTCGCACCTAAGGAACGGGAACCACTCTACCTGTATGTCTCGGCTACAAACAGGGTGGTGAGCACCGTACTGGTAGTCGAACGCGTGGAGGAGGGGCACATCCAAAGCATACAACGTCCAGTCTACTACCTGAGCGAGGTTCTCTCCATATCAAAACAGCGGTACCCGCACTATCAAAAGCTGGCATACGCTGTATTCATGTCCTCAAGGAAGCTGACACACTACTTCACCGAGCATCCGATTACCGTGGTAAGCAACTCAGCAATCGGTGATATACTCACAAACCCCAATGCAACGGGTCGAGTGGCAAAATGGCTCATCGAGCTGGCTCCAAGAGATATCAAGTACGAGCACCCGAAGGCTATCAAAGCACAAGTCCTACCCGACTTCACAACCGAGTGGATAGAAGCCCAATTACCTGGAGCACCAGACGTGGCCAATTCCTGGACCATGTACTTCGATGGGTCCAAGAAACATGAAGGCGCAGGCGCAGGCGTCGTCCTCATATCACCAAAAGGGGACAAGCTACGTTATGTTTTGCAGATGGGATTCAAGCTACCCTCCAATAACGAGGCTGAATACGAGGCTCTGATCCATGGCATGCGGATGGCAAAGGCACTCGGGTGCACTCGACTGATGATCTACGGCGACTCCAACCTCGTGGTGCAGCAAACAATGAAGGCCTGCGACGCAATCGCGGACAACATGATCGCTTATCGCGATCTGTACAACACACTAGAGGGCAGCTTCGAGGGCTGCGAGTTGAGGCACATAGGAAGGGAAAGCAACGAAGAAGCAGACATGCTAGCCAATCTTGGCTCAACTGGCGCACAAATTCCACCTGGTGTCTTCCTCGAGCGTATTGAACACAGATCTATCAAGGAGAAACGAGAGCCTCCTCCGTCGACTACGCCACCCAAAAGCAAAATGCCTAGCACAGAGGACCCCCCTGTCGAGGTATTTCTCATTGAGCCAACCTGGACTCAACCTTTTCTGGCTTACATACTCCGTAGCGAGCTACCAGATGACATAACCGAGTCCCGACGCGTGACTCGAAGATCAAAAGCATACACCGTTATCAACGGCGAGTTATACAAGCGCAGCATATCAGGTATGTTCCAAAGATGCATCGCATCGAAGATGGCCAAGCCATACTTCGAGACATTCATGCAGGTACCTGTGGGCATCACGCCAGCAGTCGATCACTCGTAGCCAAAGCCTTTCGCGCAGGGTTTTACTGGCCTACAGCACTCAAAGACGCGGAGGACATAGTCAAAAGGTGCGTCGGCTGCCAGAAATTCGCAACAAGGCCGCACGCACCCGCATCGGCGTTGAAGACTATACCGCTGGCCTGGCCTTTCGCCCAATGGGGGCTCGATATGGTTGGGCCACTCAAAAAATCATCGCATGGCGGGCATACTCACCTACTGGTGGCAGTCGACAAGTTCACAAAGTGGATCGAGGCGGTCCCCATCACAAATTCGACTGCTACTACGGCAGTCAACTTCATAAAGAGCATCATCTATCGCTTCGGTGTCCCAAACAGTATCATCACTGATAACGGCACAAACTTCACGGCTGAGGAGTTCAAAACCTTTTGCAAAGAGCAGGACATTACGCTCAACTACGCATCCGTGGCGCATCCGCAATCCAATGGCCAAGTCGAAAAGGCCAATGGGCTTGTGACGAGTGGGATCAAGAAGCGCCTCCTGGTGCCACTCAAAAGAGCTGCAGGTGCTTGGGTCGAAGAACTACCGTCTGTGCTATGGAGCCTACGCACAACTCCCAACACTTCTACGCAGTTCACCCCATTCTTCATGGTCTACGGTGCAGAGGCAATTCTGCCATCAGACGTAAGGTTCAACGCACCACGAGTTGAAGCATACAATGAAGAAGACGCAGAAGAGGCACTCGAAGACGCAGTCGACTTGCTTGATGAGGCGCGCGACACGGCCTTAGCCCGCACAGCTGTTTACCAGCAGGACCTTCGCAACTACCACAGCCGTCGACTGCGCACCAGGTCCTTCGTCGTTGGCGACCTGGTTCTTCGACTGAAGCAAAAGAAGGTGCACAAGCTCGCTTCCCCATGGGAGGGTCCCTTCATCATCACGGAGGTCCTTGGTGGAGGTGCATATCGACTGAAGCACGCGAAGACAGGCGAACCCTCTCACAATCCTGGAACGTTGCGCATCTGCGCCGTTTCTACGCATAAAGTGCTCACAGTCATACAATGTAATAGGCTATATGTCGGATGGCTGCAGGTTTCAGACGCGCTCTTTTCCTTACCAGGGTACCTAAGGGGACTGGAAGGTTTTTAATGAGGCGGCCTGCAGCCTAACATTCAAAAGAGGAATAAAATCAATGTTCCTTCGACTCCTTTGTGGCTACCACCTGCATAATTCATACCTTAACCGCACCCGAGACCCTCGGGGGCTGCGTAACAAGGATCCGAACAAAGAACATAAAAACTTTGCAGCCGCACTCGAATACTCGGGGGCTGCACAGTCATCGGTTCATAACCAACACATATTTCACAAACCCCGCTCGATTGACTCGGGGGCTCGGCAAAAAATCAAAGTATACAAACTATACAATATACAAAGAGTCAAAAATTACACTCGGGGGCTGCCCCCTATACAAAAATTGCACTCGCAAACCATTCTAATCCTCAGGCTCGTCTTTTACGGGCAGCTCGGGGCCGCAAAGCTGTTCGCGAGTGCACTCGATCAGTGTCTCCGCAGCTTGGATCGTGTCATCCAAGTCTTTTTGTTCGAGAACCTCTCCGGCTGCAGGTGTCCGCAACACCAACCTTGGTTTTCGACTACGCATATACGCCATTGCAGCGTTGGCTCCAATTACAAGTCTTTGAGACAGCAACTCTCGAATGGGATTTGTTTGGCGGAAGATGTTCAACACAGCACGAATCCCTTGTGGTTGTGGCCCCGAAGGAAAAAGAGTCTCGTTCAGACGAATAAACGATGCCCGGCATAACTCCAGCAGCTCAGCACTTCGCCAGACGCGATCCTTCAGGGTGGCAAGTATGCGGGCATGGTACCTATCAAGCCAAAAGTGTTGACGCCCAGTTGTAGGGTCGTCAACCACGCTATCCAGGCGTCCTTCCACGCGAATCTGTTCAGCCTGGAAGTTGTCGACAAAGCCTACAAATACGGGCGCACCAGTCAGATCAAAAGGACAAAAGCTACACAAAAAGCTTGTAAAACAAAGCAAGATTCGAACTTACACTCGAGTTGCCTGTTCACAAGCTCCATCTCCCCGAGAACATAATCCTCGCGTTGGGTGGCCAACGCGGGTCTGGCCCTCAATCGACTCAGCTCAGCCTGGGCGTCCTTCAGATCTTGCTCCATTCTCACAAATTTAGCCTTCATATACTCCATCACCTTGGCATCATTTGCCACCTGACCCTGGGATCGGGTGGTGGTTGGAGCCTGCGAGGAACTAGTCGCAGTAGCAGGTTCTCGTGACTGTTCAAAGAGCATAATCACAAACACAAAGTTTGTAAGACTCGTCATAAGCATACAACTCTCCAAATGAAAGACATTGGCAAAAGACAGTTTGCATAAACAAGGTAGCAAAAACAAAGCGCAGACTCGCGCAGTTCAGAAGGTATCATTACAAGGCATAAAAAAGCAAAAGGGTACAGCTACCCTAAGCCTAAGATTTCGATTTCCTAAGCAGACGATTGGCAGTCTCGAGTGCCCGGCGCTCCATGGTGTTCATGAAAACTTCAGCCAGTCGCGCGGCGCTCCGCTCACCCCCTTCAGCGAAATGGGCTTCCCGTCTGGCTTCTGAGGGAACGCAGACAGTGCTGCCTCATAGTCGCAATCTATCCCATGTCCCATAAGAAGCTTGATGGTGGACTCGGATCCGCGTACCGTGTTGGCGCGAGCAAAACCCGCCATGGTGGACGTCCCGGGGCCAAACACGTTGGCGAAGTCATCCACCGTCGACGGCACCACGCCAGTAGGGAACACCACTTGGTATACAGCACCAAGTGTGCTCGTTGATTTGGCGAGTGCTTCTTTCGCCTGGTTGCATAGAGCGCCTAAGCCGCCCACAGCCTGTTCCAGCGAAAGATCGTCACTCGCCACGTCTGCAGAGGCCGGTGCGCCAACAGCTTCTGCACAATTCAAAAAGGCATAAGTACGACACTCGACAAGTTATATCGTCATATCAAAAGGAGAAAAGATTACTCACCTCCCATGGCCTGCGCGAGTGCCGCGAGCTGGTCAGCATATTCTCGCTCGCGTGCAGCGGCTGAGTTGGTGGCGGCAGCCAGCTCTTTCTTCGATTCTTCGCGCTGCGCGGCGAGTGCGTCTTCCAGCTCCTTCTTCTCGCCTGGCCCAGCAAAATTACGTGCATTCAATACTCGACAAAATCAGCATTGCGAAAAGAAGTTGGGCAAAACAAAAGCAAAAAGGAGAACTCACGACTGAGCCGCTCGAGCTCGGCGCGCATGGTGTCCCTCTCCTGCTCCACCTGGACATAAGCCTTGGCAGAATCTGCCAAGGTGTGGTAGAAGGGCTGCGAGCACACGATTCAGCAAAAATCAAACTCTCACAGACCTACAACTAAACGGGTCAAGCAAAAAGTTACTCACGTGGTTCATCCACGGCTCAGGAGCCGCGACTGATGTCCCGACATCTGGAGTTGCCGCCTTGGCTGTTTCAACGACAGCGTCAGTGGCCATGGCTGGGCAGCCTCGTTTCCAGTCGGTGCAGACTTCGAGTGCTCCAGGGTTGGAACATTCTCGACTGGAGGAGTCCCAGGCTGATTGTTTTCAGCACTGTGGCAACACAACAAACAAAAGACGGTCAGCACAAATATGTGACAGCACAAAATTTCATATCATACTCAAAACACACACCTGTGCTCCTCATCTTCCTCATCTTCGGAGTCGCCAAAAATTGGTCCTCCAAAGGCTGGGGTACCACTCGACTGAAGAGGAAGAGTCGAGCTTGTTGAGCACGCACGCAAAGGAGCGGCTTGGAAAACAGGTGGTGAATCTGATTCCTCGTCATCCTCCAAGCCCTGCCCCTTCGCGGGTGAACTCACAGCAGAAGGCGCCTTCTTGGCCAGTCGACGCCGCTTCGGTGCGCGGTATCGACTTCTTGGTCAGAGGTGGCCTTGTCTTCAGATTGGACCTCTTCTGCTGCTTCTTCCTCGACCTCCTCCACATGTGAAGTGGTGGCAGAAGGGATGGGCGACTGATCCCCTTTCGGGTCCACCACCTGTGCCTGTGTTTCTTCAGTCTCGCCATTTTCAGGCAGAGGAGGAAGGGAGGCAGCAGTCGAGTGACCCTGCATAGCATACATCACAAATTGCAAAGTCAGAATCAAAAAACACATATCGTAGAAACTACGAGTGGCAAACTATTAAACTACAGACATACCTCAAGCAAAGGGTTTTCCGTCCCGTATGGCGTGACGGGACAATCGATGTTGCAAGGGTCGGCTGTCGTCAGGCTGGTGATGTGGCGCACGTGCGTCACAAGCTCGTTCCTTGACAGTTCCTCTGGGCTCATCCGAGTGGAGTCACTCGCGCCCTCATACGCCCACATGGGGTGCGCTCGGGCACGGAGTGGCCACACTCGCCTCTTTACAAAGGTGGCGATCAAGTGAAGGCCGTAACCTTGTCCAGCAGTCCGTCGATTCGAGTCAGCAAAGGGCGTGCTTCCTCCATTTCTTCGGCTGAGAGCTGGTGATCCCACGCCTTGGTCCTGACGTAAGCCGCAGTCGAGAAGGTGGCGACTCCGTCTTGCTCGACACTCGCATAAAACCACCCTTTCCTCCAGCCTTGCGCGGAGTCGACGGTCTTCAGGCGGAAATAGCGGGTGTCGCTGCGCACCTGATGCCGCAGCCGCCCACGGGGTAGGTGCGACCACCTCCTCTGTTGGGTCGCACCATGAATATGGTCTTCCATAGCGCCCAGCTGGGTGCGACGCCAAGGAAGCACTCGCATAGCGTGATAAACACGCAATATGCATAATACCGTTCGGGGTGAGATCGTGGATCTGCACCCCGTAGGCATAAAGGAGGCCACGAACAAAGTCGTGGAGGGGAAGCGAGAAGCCCCTGGACACAAACTCCGCAAAGCAAACGCGCTCGTTGGCGCGTGGTTCGGGGCATACCTCCTTGGGCGATGGAGCGCGGACGGCGAGTTGCTCCGCGGGTGGCAGATATCCCTGCTCGCGGAGCTTGAGCAAATGGGCGTCCTTGATGGTGGACTTCGCCCAATCCCCGCTGTTCTTCTTCAGCAGCGGTGGACGCAGATGTACCCGCCACGGTCTTTTGCCCTTGGCCGCATCGGTCGCGGCAGCAGCAGCACACCACGCTTGGAGCCCCCACCTTTCGCCATTGCAGCAGTGGAGGGTGTGGGGGCAAAGAGCTTGGGCGCAGAACAATGGAGGTGGGCGCGAGGAAGAAGATGAGACGAGGGGCGGCGCAGGGAGCAAATGGCAAGTAAAAAACTCTGCCAGCGCCGTCCCCCCTATTTACCACAGATCGCAAAATGATCGTAACCGTCAAAACAATGCATACGCTCCGCGCGAAATCTGGCCATACACGTGGCAGCCACGGAGAGCAACCGTCGCCGGCCACTCCGCCCACTACGCACGAGAATCCAGGAAACCATCATCACGCCCCGTGAAAATCGCGCCAGAACGGTCAAATCAAGTCCACGCGGCGTCATCCCTGGTCAGCTCTGCAAAACGGGCCCAAAACAGGGTCACGTCTTATCAAAGCCTCTCCAAGCACGCCACCGCTTGTCAGAGATAGCAGTCGCAAAATGCGTCATTGCTGACGTTGTTCTCTCTTTCACAACTGGCATAAAAGTCACTCGATGATATCTTCGGGTGGTCTCTCGCATAAGTCTCGGTTGGTTTTTAGCAAAGGTCATAGAGGCCAGTCGAAATTCTTTCGACTGCAGCATCATACTCCCATCGGGAGCGTATCAAAAAATTCTTTGACTAAAATGTGCAGGGTAAAAGATTTTGAGATTATCCTCCATTGCAAGCAATAAAGCACAATCTCGGGGGCTACTCCCATCGGGAGCGCTGTCGCGCACCCGATAGAATAATGGCAAAAGTATCAGTCGACGAAACATTCGACTAAGTTCATAAGCAAAATCACACTCAAAATATTCCCGAGTTGATCCGACGATCCTTGGATGCTGCATGCATAGTGCAAAGGTAAGACCCGCCGATCAGTCGAGCTGGGCTAAGGACCGCTCCAGCAGCGTTATCCTTAAATGTTCCGTGTCAGCAGACATGATGAAAATCCCCGACGGACGCGTTGGGTAGATTCAAAATTATACTGCAGTTCGATTCAGTAAGACCTCAACGGCCGTTTCGAGTCTGTCCAGTTTGTTCCAGATTCGAGTCCGGGGACTCGAGTTTGATTGAAAGCTAGTATGGTTTTGCCACAAATGGTAGTTAACTGGCCCCGATCCGTCGTGTGTGCCGGGCCTGCTAAGCTAATATCCCTTGACTATCATAAGCAAAAACTCATAGTCGATGAAACACTCGACATAGCCAACATGTGCTATTTCATAAGAATTCTAAATACAGATGTAAAAAATATAACGTGCATGATGTATGAGTCCATGCCCGACTCTTCGAATCAGACAAGTACTCGGGGGCTACTGACATGGGTATGCCTATCGGGTACCCTACCATGAGGGTACCTGGTGCACGTATCGACTAGGCCCAACTATCAGAGCCTACATGAAGCCCATGAAGGGAGGCCCACGAAGATGGAGTATCCTCCAAGTTTGGCGAAGCAATAGTCGGTTTAGAGTTTCCTTACTTGTAAATCGAGTCGGTTACGAACACCCGAGACCCAGCCTATTATTTAAGGACTGGGAGGGCCATCGAACCAGAGAACGTACTTCCAGAGCCACCAAACCCTAGCGAGATCGACATCTCGCCGGGACCCTTGTAACCATCATATTCACAAAGCAATAACAGACAGGCAGGACGTAGGGGTGTTACCTCCACACGAGGGCCCTGAACCTGGGTAAAATCTTTGCCCTGCTTGTCAGCCGACGATACTTCCAGCTCTACCACGTTCTCTCCCCCATATTCATAACCTAGGGACCTTAACCATGGGTCTTGATGAGTCTACCCCTCGTCACGGGGTTCATGGTTTCACAAATGCACTCTCTCTTTAATAAAGTGGCAGACAATGGAACACTAGAGTTGACATATGAGATTGCAACACAACAGTTTAATGACAAGTTATAATTATATGGGCATCACGTCCTAACATAGAGACCTTTTGGTTATTAGTCTCTCTTATACTCCACCAAGATGCGAACTAAATCATAACACCTCAGTAATTAAGATAACTCAGAGTATAGCAATAAGTATCATGACATGAAGTTAAAATAAGAACATGCTAGATCTAGTCATGGAGGGAGTGGCAATGGTCACACCCACATCTCTGGTAGCATGTATTTCTTTTTATCCCTAGTGAGGCAACAAAGTAAGGTAAACACCCAAGTGGATCGCAGAACTTTCTCTCACATTCACTGCACTAGCCACCCCCGTTACTCCAACTAATGCACACGTTCCCCCTCACACGCTCTCATAAACATGCTTGATCATAACAAGTAAATAAGAACAGGATACATAATATGCATCTACTTTCATAACTGAAACAAAACCATTGCAATCTCAAACATATATTAACTCATAAAAAGATCCACCACAAAGGTATTACATAGATGACCGTAATCATGTTCAGCAGCTCATACGGTACTAATTAGTGAAGCTCGAGAGAGAGAGATACATAAGTTACTTCCACAAACCCATAGTCCAGAGGTGGACTACTCCCTCTTCATCATGGAGACGGTAGAGAAGTCGTTGGAGAAGATGGAGACCACGCCGGCAGCGCCCCGCCGGAGTTTTCCCCCTCCAATCTGCAACTCCAGGTCTCTGTTTCGGTGTTTCTGTGTTTCTGCGGCGCTCCTTCCAGAGAACGTCGGGGGATATTTTTATAGGCTTTTTAGGTCAAAACGGAGTCGGTGGAGGAAAAGATCGACGGCAGCGGAGCTCCGAGGCCCAAAGAGGGGTCCCACGCGGCCAGGTACAGGGGCCGCGTGGGCCCACCCTTTTGGCCCTCGTGGCTCCGTTTGTTCTCTTCCTTCGCCCAAGTCTTTTCCTTCCAAATATTGACGCTCGTAAATTTGCAGGTCATTTGGACGTCGTTTGGGTCCCTGAAACATTAAAGGAAGAAATAGGGTTTTCTGCCTGCGCAGGTTAATTCCATAAAAATAGGAAACATGTCAAATATTCCCAAAATCATTATAAAACAGTGATATAACCCTTATATGATGCAAATATGACTGGAATATAAGTAAAATAATGCAAAGTTCATGTATGCATTTTACATGCATCAACATCCCCAAGCTTAACCTATACTCGTCCTCGAGTATGAAGGTGATAAAACTAACATGGACTTTGCAATTTAATACTATCAATGGATATCAAAGATGATTACTATTGCTACATAGAGTCAAATGATTCATTCTTAAAAGGAGTAGCAATATGCAAGATAGTTTATGAAGTGATATCAAGTATTCAATGCAAGGATGTTCAATGATAATTCACAAAGTGTAACATAGAGAAAAGTACTATGGACCACATGTATGCATAATAATAAGTAAGAACATCCTATAATGGTCATAGAGTATTGATGAAAATCTGAATATAAAAGGTGGACACTTTGGAAAGATATATATATATGAGTAGAGGTAAAGCATGAATAAATTTCATCTAACTTCTGAACTTCTCTACTTAAGTCAATGATTGTAATATGGTAATCCTTGGTGTCAAGCTCTCATTCCCTATCATAGCATCTTGAATGATTAAGTTTAAAGTGAAAGCAATATGAGTAGTGTGCTTGACAAAGTACAGGTTGAAAGTCTCATGCCCCTTGAATACAAGTACCTACTCCATGTGTTACTCAACTTTGGAAAACAAAGCAAGTTCAAGTTAAATATCATTGTAAGTAATAATATCATTAAGAGCGTCAACTGGGGTACCTCTTGTCCCAGGATATGGAACAAGCCCATATCAAAATGACAAGACAAACAAACATAATGAACAATCTCAACACCCTTTTTATTTACCATTGGATAGCTTTTTATTGTAAGGTGTATCACAGAAGGTTCACCATAGCATGTAAGTAAATTTCCACCATGAATGATGCATGGCTTAGATTAGCGGCCCAGGCGTCTCTCTAACCATTTATACAAACTCATTTAAACTCACTTCATTTCCCCATTTATTTCACCCATGGTAAGCATCCATAAACAAAAGTACATGATATCAACTAAATGAGATGATGTGCAATGTTGAAAGCTTGCCATGTGACAGCACATATGAGCTAACTCTCAACCAAAGACATTTGTCAAGTCCACAACTTCATAATTTTAATCACAATGGGTCATATTTATTTATGCAATGAAAGTAAAGTGTGCATCAAGTTCGCGAGAGCTATATAACCAACTTTTCCACAACAATTAACAACATAAGCATTTTCATTCAGAGGTATAGATAACACAAATATCATGATAAACATACTCGGAATAGCATAAAGCTAATAGGTAGATATGGTGGACTCACTGGAAAAACTTTGGTTGAAGGTGTTGGAAACAAGTTTTTGCTTGTTGGAATTTTTGGGCTAGCAAGAGGGAGAAAGTTGACCATCTAAATGCATGCATGAGTGTCCATAGAACTAACTAATCCATGTTAAAACAAGGTAGAATAACATTTAGCATCAAAACATGAAAAAAGATAGCTCTTGATAAAATATTTGCAAATTATTACTCATTAACAAGCTCATGAATCATGCAATTATATGTATCTTTTAAAATTAACTTCAACATCCCTTTTCCCAATCTTATAATAGCATCCAACATAATTCAACCCAAATTTCCAGTAGCTCTCTCATATATAAATGATAGTGTGGTGGTCTCACAAAATAAAAATCTAACCTAAACAAACAAAAAGACGCTCCAAGTTTATGCGATAAAGTGTTTCGATCGAAAAACAGAAGTTAGACGTGTGCAAACCGAGAGTGTGTAGGTCCAGTGGGGTTGTCTTCACATCCCCAAGCTTATGGTCTTCACCATCCTTGGATAGCTCTTGGTGCATCTCCTCTAATCCCTGTGAAAAAACTTCAAAACACCGTTTCTCCCATTTCTTTTTCTGTGGGGCACATTAGTAGTGATAAACAAATAGATTTCTTGCTGCATATAATCCTTAGACAAAAATTCATATGAATGTCCAGAAAGTGTATAATGTTGTATGCCTACTCATAAACTCAATTGGATAAAAAGATTCATGTTAAAAGTTCTAAGCATGCATCAAACAAAATGGGACAGAATCTGTCCAGAAAAACAGCAGCAGCTAAACGTATTTTTCTACCCTACTTAACTTTGTCGGAAAATTCCAAAAATTCATGCATACAGAGGATGAAAAGTTGCTACTACAGTTTAAATATGAGCTCATTCGGAGTTACAGAATAAGAATTAAAAATCATACCGTGCACAGATTCGTGCAGGAATAATATCTCCGAACGCTATAAGCAACTTTTTCATACCAAAATGAGTAAAACTTGGCACTTTATTAAAAATTCCAGAAACTAAACTAAACACTAAGTCTCTTGTTACAGCAAGAGGACACAAAGAAAATCACAAATAAAAACAACCGGGTTGCCTCCCGTAAAGCGCTTTCTTTATAGCCATATAGCTAGGCTTCTTACTTGATGTTTATTGTGGACGAAGCTCATGAGGGAGCTTGAATGATGTGTCCCTCTTCCTTGGGAAGTGTTCCATATATTTCTTGTGTGGAAACTGAAACTTCACATTCCCTTCTTTTGAATCAATGATAGCACCTGTAGTACGAAGAAAAGGTCTTCCAAGAATAATTGGACTAGAGGTTTTATTCCCCATATCCATGATTAGAAAATCAACAGGCACAAATGTCATATGTAACTCTACCAAACATCACTTACTTTTCCTAAAGCATGTTTAATGGAATCATCAGCAAGTGCAAGTTCAATAGAGCATTTTTCAAGATTTTTCAATTCAAGTACTTCATATAGTTCTTTAGATAAAACAGAGACACTAGATCCTAGATCAAGTATAGCATGGTGTGTCTCTTTTCCAATGGTTACTAGGACTTTGGGAATCCATACATCCCCAAGCTTAGGTGGTATCATAGCCTCTTGGTTGTACCTAGCAATCTTTTCTTTCAAGACATGATTAGCAATATAAGAACCAAAACCAGCTTGGTTAACATTAATAGAAGGATCACTTGCAAATTTTTGTAAGATGGATATTAATTCATGCAAGCTACAATTCTCCAGTCAAGCAATGATCTTTACTTCACTAAGCATTTTAACTTCTCAACTTTCTTTTCCCTATTATATAGGTTAAATATTTCATAACGGTCATCAAACACATCTTCAGGTACTTGGGCTTTTTCTAAACTTTCTTTAATTCACTTCCAAAAGCAAGCCATCAAGTAAATAGTGAGTGTCAGTAGCAGCAGTATTCATAAAAGAATCCTCACATTCATTATCCAAAAAGACTTTAGAGGTTTCAGACAATCCTCTATAAAACACATGCATGAGCATCCAATCCCTAAGACCATGTTCCATTCCAAAAGCTATACCTCTAAATCTTTCCCATGTTTTCACTAGAGGTTCATCCTCTTCTTGTTTAAAGGTGATAATTATTTGTCTAAGATTACAAACCTTTTCAATGGAACAAAATCTTTCAATGAATGCAGCTTTTAAATTAAACCAAGTGCTAAAATTTCCAGGTGGCCATCTCAATATCCAATCTAAGGCTTTTCCACCTAGGGAGTAAGGAAAAAGCTTAATTTTAATATTAGCATGGCTCAAATTTAACATTTTGCACCTTTCATTAAACTTCTTAAGATGAGTATGGGATCTTCTTTTGGTTTCCCATAAAAACGGTATTCATAAATTGCTTTCATGATATTAGGATCTACCTCACATTTCTCAACAGGGATATTCATATCTTGAGGAAAGTTCTTAACACTAAATGGCCAGTAGGTTCTCTTTTCCATTATGCAAGTTTTTATGTTTTTTAATTTTTTATGCAAAACTGAAAATAAATATGCAAGACAATGACAAAACAAAATAAATTGCTTTGAAGGTAAAGATGGATAAGATGATGCTCACGTAGGTGCAACCTCCCCAAGCTTAGGTGTTAGCACAAGTTGGTGATGAAGTTTACTTGGTGAGATATCCTTGGATAAACCTTTTAGCAATGATTCCCGGCAACGGCGCCAGAAAACAGTCTTGATGGCCCTTCACGTGCTACTATGCGGACGCCAGAAAAACACTTTGCTGAGCGCCTCACGTAGTTACCTGCGTGAAAAGTAAATGGGTTAGGTTGAGACTCCAAGTGCAGAGTGTGTAGTAAGTGGAAGACGTGTTTTCCCCACGAGGGTGACTCGAGGGTTTAATATCGAACTCTTGGGGAATCAGTAGTGAAGATTTATCTTTCCTATCCTTCTTTTGGTTACCTACAAAACAAAGTAAATGTTTTGGTCCTCAACCTCACCTAGTGGTTGTCAACCACAAGGTGTGAGAATGATATCAAGATAATATGCAATGCAAACAAGAAATAAATATGCAATGGTGGTAAATAATATGCAAGGATGGTGGTAGCAATGATAAATGATATTTTTTGGGTTTTTATGATGAATGCAAGATGTAAAAGTGTTTTTGTATTTTCGGATTTAATAATGGCAGAAAATGGAAAAGGGGTAAAAGTGGTTGGAAAGGTGTTTCTTATGATTAAAATGGACCGGGGTTCATGGTTTCACAAATGCACTCTCTCTTTAATAAAGTGGTAGACAATGGAACACTAGAGTTGACATATGAGATTGCAACACAACAGTTTAATGACAAGTTATAATTATATGGGCATCACGTCCTAACATAGAGACCTTTTGGTTATTAGTCTCTTTATACTCCACAAGATGCGAACTAGATCATAATACCTCAGTAATTAAGATAACTCAGAGTATAGCAATAAGTATCATGACATGAAGTTAAAATAAGAACATGCTATATCTAGTCATGGAGGAAGTGGCAGTGGTCACACCCACATCTCCGGTAGCATGTTATTTCTTTTTATCCCTAGTGAGGCAACAAAGTAAGGTAAACACCCAAGTGGATCGCAGAACTTTCTCTCACGTTCACTGCACTAGCCACCCCCGTTACTCCAACTAATGCACACGTTCCCCCTCACACGCTCTCATAAACATGCTTGATCATAACAAGTAAATAAGAAGGGGTACATAATATGCATCTACTTTCATAACTGAAACAAAACCATTGCAATCTCAAACATATATTAACTCATAAAAAGATCCACCACAAAGGTATTACGTATAGATGACCGTAATCATGTTCAGCAGCTCATACGGTACTAATTAGTGAAGCTCGAGAGAGAGAGATACATAAGTTACTTCCACAAACCCATAGTCAGAGGTGGACTACTCCCTCTTCATCATGGAGACGGTGGAGAAGTTGTTGGAGAAGATGGAGACCACGCCGGCAGCGCCCCGCCGGAGTTTTCCCCTCCAATCTGCAACTCCAGGTCTCTGTTTCGGTGTTTCTGTGTTTCTGCGGCGCTCCTTGATACGTCCAAAACGTATCTATAATTTTTGATTGTTTCATGCCATTTTTATGCTTTTAGCACTTGTTTTATATTAAGTTTATTATTTATTTGGACTAACCTGCTATAGTTGCAAAAGTGCACAATGTTCTTGTTTTACTCTTTGATGTGTAGAAATTATCAAGAATACAAGAGGAAACCTTGTTGGAGTCGAATTGGGACTTTCCTGAAATCTGTCTGAGAACTTTTTACGAGATTGCCAGTTTGACCCTCGAAGATGACGTTATATGGAGACCTGTCTGTTACGAAAGTTGTCACAATTTTCCATACAAAGATTTTAAGCCCGAGATCAACCCAATCGGAGTTCGGACGCGGACTGTAGGCCCGTTTTGGTGGAACCCTAAAAGGGGTGACGAAAATCCGAGAAGATATATAAAGGGAGGAAACCTAATTCGTGGAGGACTCTCCACCACGAATTTCAGCCACCAAAAGCCACGTTTTTGCCTCCCCCATGGATCCCATCTCCATGGGGGAGGGCTCCCAAGAAGCCATGAAGTAGGGAGGCTAACGGGCGGCGCTCCCCAAGCTTGCCGGCGGCGGGGAAGGAGTTCCCCGCACGCCGGCGCCGCCGCGTCCTACGCCGCGCGCTGCCCCTCTCCGCCGTCTTCACCGCCATCTCCATCACCATCTCTCTTGTATTCAGTGGTTCATCCTCCCCACAAAGCTCTGTACCGTCCTATGTAAACATGGTGTTTGATGCTATAATATTTATCCTATGATTTACATCATGTTTCCGTAGGTTATTTGTCTTTCGATTGCTTAATTGAATGCATGAGGTTCATTAGAGTTGTATGTCTATATGGTGCTGTCCTTTGGTGTCCATTATATTTGTGCGTGCATGGATCAAACACCCTAGGGTTGGTAGTATTTGTAACGAAGCGGGGGAAGTTCTGCCGGAGTGACAGAAACCTGAGAAGCGGACCGATTAGTTGCACGTATGGGAGTAAGAGGACCTTGAACTTAAGGCTATGGTTGGGGAAACCTTAATGCATTGTTAGTATTTGCGGATGCTTGCTAAACAATCCAATCATATAGTACTTGTAATCCCAAGTAGTGGAGTGCATGTATATTTGGCCTCTCCCACATAGAAAACTGCATCGAAGACAATCAACCAAGTACCTTCACTAATTAATCTTGGACAAATCCACCAAAATTACCACCACTTTTCCACACTCATGGTACTATTAGTATATGGTTACTTAGTATATTTTATTGCTGCAGCACTAACATTTACTTTCTTGTATTTATTATCTTGCAAAACTACCTCCATAGCCGTATTGCTACCGTAGTTTTATTTTCTAGATAATGCAAACGTTTAGTGTGTGTAGAGTTGTATCAGTGGTTGATAGAACTTGAGAGAATACTTATCCTACCTTTAGCTCCTCGTTGGGTTCGACACTCCTACTTATCGAAAAGGCTACACGCGATCCCCTATACTTGTGGGTTATCAAGACCTTTTCTGGCGCCGTTACCGGGGAGCCATAGCGTAGGTTAATGTTCTTGTGTGCACTTATTTGCTTTATCTCTAAGTAGTTTTTATTTTCAGTATTAAGTTGTTCTTTATCTTACTATGGATAGGGAATGCGAATTACAAAAAAAATTAGGTGTAGTTGTTATCTAAAAACGTTTTCAAAAAGAAAAGTGATTGGAAAGATGAGTAATGGTTAAATGGGGGTCGACCTTGAACACTTGTGTTCATGCCTATGAAATCAAAACAAATCTTTCCATGGAAGCTTTTCATTAAAAACATGTAAATATTGTAAATATTGTGTATATACCTCTGTACATAAAAATAAAATGCTAATTATAGTCTTTAGTTAATTGAAAGTTGATAGTTTTACTTTGCTGTCCAGAGACAGATTTTCTGTGCTCCACCGTATTAAATGTTTAAAATCACCAGAACGTGATCTTGATCTGAAATTTCTTGAGTGCAAAGTGATGCTTATTACTCCCTCCGTCTCTTTTTATAAGGCGCCTAAGCACCTGTAGCTTTTCCCAAAATACAAGGCGCGTAAGCCATTTTTGTGGTGTTTCTTCGAAGTCTACCCCGGCTGCATGCAGCCTTGCCGCTCGTTTCTCTCCAGAAAATATTCTCTCGCGATAGTTTCCTTACAAGGTGAGATTGCTAATTGATTCATCCCAAGCCTGGAAAACTACCGAAACTCCACGACACATCTCATCTCCATGGCTAACCAAGCGCCGTCGGACTTGCTCGCGTTTCTAAAGGACGACGAGCTCGCGAGTATTTCGGCGACGACGACACAACAGGCGAGCGCGCCGGCGCCGCTCTCTTGCCGGCGCCGTGCTATGGCGTACATGGTTGTTCTACCACCTGCAGGGTCAGAGCAGCCAAGGGCTACGCTGGAGCACACGTCGGAGACTCGGAACTGCAGACGGTGGACGCGAACAAGGACGTCGACGTCCAAGCTGTGGATGTTAACCGTGCCTACATGATCCCAGAATCCGTCGAGCAACAACCGTGGTATGTGCCGGACACATACGCCGAAGAGACCGAGGTCCCAGATTCCCAAGAAAATTCTGACGTCGAGTATGACATCCTTGCCGGCGAGAGCCAACCTCCAGAATCACTTGAAGATATTCAGCGTGAGGTTGAAGCTGCCATGGCTGCGTCCCAAGAAAATCAAGGGAGGAAAAAGAAGAGCATGGTAACACTATTGCCGAAGAAGATGAAGGCGAGGAAATTAAACCACATTTTGGGGTCGAGCTAGACCAAGGGGAGTTGCAGGTGGTCAAGGACACTCTGTGTATTTTGCTGCCATCGTACCGTCCTTAAATTCGTGTGTTTCATTTGTTCAAACTCCAACTTAGATACTCCAACTTCAGTTATGTTTGACTAAGGCTGGTGTTTTTTTTTTCATTACCTATTGCTTGATTATATTCGGTCGAAGTAGAATAATGCACTTGTAGCTAGCTATAGCTAGCTAGCTCATGTAGGAGTAACAAGAGAATATAAATTCAAATGACCAGTCGATTAAGAAACAGATGGAAGTTTTGAACATTACAAATTCAGAGCACACAAAAAAAGGGAAAAGGCAATGTAGCAGAACAGACTACTCCATGTTCACAAACTCACGTGCTTGTTCAACTAAATCTATATCACATTGCAGTCTCACAGGTAGTACTCCATTTCTCTCAAGTGCTTGCTTCTTCATGTGCGGAATGGAATAATGATGGCTTCCTCTCTCCTGCATGATTTGCCTCATGCATGTTTGATGAGTGAGAAAAATACGGTTGGACCTTTCGACTGGATATTGCTGAAAAGCTTCATTGACTTTGGCAATAATTTCATCTATGTTCCTTGGGGATGATTTTTGAAACATGGCTTGAATACCTGCAAAAAATCCAAGATCCAAAATATTGAGATCAGGAGAATTGGGTGGCTGGCACATCAGCCTTATGTCAAACCCATCAGCAGTTGCCGCCTGCTTAAACACTGCATCATTGACATCAATGTGTGTTTTGGCATTATCCTGTTGGATGACAATAGGCTGGCCATGCTCCTCAATAGGCCATTTTTGTTTAATCGCAGGCAAGACCATGTTAACAAGATAGTCCCGTCTATCATCCTTCTTAACTGATGTCATTGCCTTTGTGATCAAGGTACCTGCATCTCTGTACCTACTGTTCCTCTTGGCATACTCTTGTGTAACGAAGGCAAATATTCCAATCTTCCCATCAAATGTGCATGTCCCATGTTGGTCAAATCTGGGTCTTGCAATTGCTGTGAGGAACATTACTTTCGGAATAAAGGCCTTGTTCTTAATCCCCCTCTTAGGCCTTTGTTCGTCAAGAGCCAAATAATATTTCTGACTTCTCCGAGTCAAGTAAAACCATTTTTCATCAATATGAACAACATTATACATACCCTTAAAAGTAGGCTCTCGAGGAAGGCTAGTTGGATCCAACATATTGAGGCAGTACCTAACACGGGCTCTCATATTCTCGTCAGTCAATATAGGTTTGATGTCGTTTGAGTGGCGCTTAAACTTGCCTTCCTTAAACCTCCTGTGCAATGTGCTTTTTGAAACATTCAGTTCATTTGCTAGGTCCTGGAGAGTAGTCCTTTTATGCAGAGGAATGGCTTTGATATCAGCAGGATTGATTTCAATTCTCTTCCGTCCACAGCGCTTAACCTTCTTGTTAGCTACGGCATTCACCCCACCGCCTCGGTGACCTTCTTCCCACACACGCTGTACACATCTCAGAGAAACACCCATGTCCGCTGCCACTGATGCTGACACTCCTCGTTTCAAAATGTGAGGTCCAGTCCTAACCAAAAGCATGGCGTATATCTCCCTCTTTACATCATCTGTGTGCCATGTACGTGTCCTAAACACTGGATATTGATCTGCCAACACAAGAAAAGACATTACTCTCTGAACCTAAAGGAATCAACAAGACTACTCCCAGAACATCCAAATTGAATTGACGTACCCGGATGCTGGTTGTCGCCCTGATCGCCGTGGCCGTGCTCGGTGTCTCCCTGATCATCGTGGCCATGCTGGGTGTCGCCCTGATCGCCGTGGCCGTGCTCGATGTCGGCCTGATGGTCGTGGCCATTCACGTTGCCATGCTCCACGTCTGCGTCCTCGTTGCCATGCTCCACGTCGGCGTGGTCGCCGCTGCCTCGTCCAAGGTGACCGCGGCCGGAGCCAATGACGTGACCAACTAGGCCTAACCTCCAGCGAACACGTTCGGCAACACCATTGCCAGAGACGCCGCTCGTACCATGGCGGCGGCCACGTACACGACGTCCAGCAATGCCATGAACAGAATCACCACGTCCGGCGTGGCCACGTCCAGCTAGGCCAAGACCAGCGTTTCCACGACCAGCAAGTCCACGACCTTCATGCTCGTGCACAGCATGCCCTCGACCGGCGAGGCCAAGGCGTGTGCGCCCGCGGCTGCCGATCCGGCCGTGCCCGCGACCCGCGAGTCCACGTCCTCGTCCGTGCACGCCGTCGGCAACTTCTTCTTCGATGTGGTTGTTTTCTTCTTCGCCCTCATGGCCGCCTCCCTCGGCAGAATCTTCATCTGTTGCACACCAAAACAAAACTCCGAAAAATGAGAGATTGGTTGAGATGGGAAGAAACCTGTAACGCATCGTTCCACACAAACTAACCTTCATCGCTATCATCCCACTCCAGGTCGTAGTTAAGGTCAACGATTGGACCACTATAATCTTCAAAGTCGTCCCATGTATTTGCCTGATTGGGATCAGTTTCCGCCATGATTTGCAGCCAAAGCAATGGTGGAATTGAAAGGTGAGGAAAGGAAGGAACTGAGCGCTCATATAGGAGTGGACTGGAGGGAACCAAAACGAATTGAAAATTTTGAAGCTTCTGCCGCTCCCGTCCAATTTTCATCTCTCCTCCAATTTTCTGGATTTTTTATCAATTTGATCAGCCCACCACCGCATGCAAGTGCCATGCATGGCTATGAAAGCGCGCGAGTCTCCTGGCGGGAATGGATTGTCGCTTGGCGGGAGGCATGTCTCCAACGGGATGGGATCCATATCTACGCCATTATTATTGAGATTGCATGGACGGGAGCAAATCCCTAGAATCACGTTCGTTTCCTTCCAACGTTGTATCGCTAATCACAGAGGCAGGGGTAGAAGGGTCTAAACTAGCCCACGCTAATTTTCGTGCTAAACTGCTTACACGCCTTGTATAAAGAGACGGAGGGAGTAGCTTTCTTTCATTAGACTAACTTTTTCTGATTTAAGGTACGTAGATAGGTCGAAAAATTCGATCTTTACTGACTGTTCTGTTTAGACAGATTTTGTGCTTCTCTGTAAATAAAATCGTGATAAATCTCAGAATAGTATTTTGACTTGAAATTTTTGTGCATAAACCTGAGATTATTATCTTTCTTTCATTAGACTAAAGTTTTTCGATTTGAGCTACTTAACTATCTCGTTGAATGCCATCTTTACGGACTGTTCAGTTTTGACAGATTTCTTTGTTTATTCAATATTGTACTTGGTGTTGTTAGTTTCATTAGTTTTTCGACGGACAACGGAAATCATGAACACCTTAGTATATACAGTGGCTAATGTTGAGTAAAGATTATAAAACTTGTCAATGCTTGAACATGAGTGGATTTTATTTAATGAGTACTAACCCTACTAATGAGTTTTGTGAAGTTTTATGTGGATGTAGCTTATAAGATCTAATCAATATGGTGATATGAGATGAATAAGAAGACGCAAGAGCTCAAGCTTGGGGATGTGTAGGTGCATCCCAAGAACATATTCAAGAAGATACAATCATCTAAGCTTGGGGATGCCCGAGTCATCCCCCTATTCATCAACTAACATGAGGTTGTCTCGTTCATACTCTATATTACCCGTCCACATGATATGTATTGTCTTAACTTGTATTATAATTGCTTTTATATGTCTTGGTTTTACCTTCTTTAGTTTTATTAGGCTCCTTATTTGGTTTCGATTGCTTTTTACTTTCACTTATAAATTCAAAAAACAAAAATATTTTCTTTTGTTTTGCTTCTTTGTTTGGTTCTTTATTTGGTTTTACTTTTGATTTTTTTTAGAGTTTTCCTTGCTGTAGCTAGCATGTTTAGGTCTTGCTTAGCCTCTGGTTTCTTAGTTTATCAAAAATAAAGTACCAAGTTTTATCCATTTAGCTTAGTTGATACATATGTAAAAAGTGATTTTCTGTTTTCGGTATCTACTGCTTATTGCGCGATTTTTCATATTTTACTGGAAGCTCTAAAAATCACGAAAAAATTACTGATGTTGTAGCACCTAATCCTCTGCATGTACAAAAATTGGCTAAAATTTCGGGCATGTTTAAGTGCACCTAAAAATTGCGTTTTCCAGCTGCTTTTTCTGGACAGATTCTGACTTTTGTTGCAAGAGTGGCCTCTTTTCGTTTTCATTTGATTTTTAATGGTTCTTACCTTTCATTTATAAGTTGGCCATTTAAGCAACCTTTCTGTAACTTAAAAACAAAATTTTATTTGGTTTAATAGTAGCACTTGGGAAATATTATCTATTGTACTAATGTCTAACCGCAGAAAAGAATGGGAAAGTTTTTGTGTTGAAGTTTTTTCACAGAGAATGAAGGAACACCAAACTATGGAATATTGAAGAATTACCAAAGTCATAAGCTTGGGGATGTCCCCGCATCCCTCTTCATCAATAACCCCACGGTTTGCAAACCTTTAAACTTTGTTTTTTGAGCAACATAGGAACTTAACTAAACTTGAAGCGGCTGTATTTTATTATCTATTTATCTTAGCATCAAACACCAGTTACATTAATAAGTGGATCGTCACATATTTTATTTATCCTCTGTTTTCAATGTTTACTTGGTTAATGGATTACTTGTTGAAACTTAAAAATGATGTGTGAATAATACTGTTTAGTAGTTTATGTTTTCTTATGGTTAGTCTCAACTAGCTAATAGTGCATATTATGTTATTTTGATATCAACATGCATTGTCCTGTTCATAAGATGGTATGGTATTGTGGTATCCTCCTCTGAATAATTCACTTGAATCGACTTGGCACATGCTCACACATGTTATGACTGAAAAATAAAAGTCAATTAAGCCTTGATGATCTATTTTGCCTCAGAGTTTTAGTATCGTTTTTATGCCTCCGTTAATTTTATTTTGTCGCAAGCATGATTATGACCGTTATCGCTCTCGTGGTTGTCGCTTCCCAGTCTATTGCTAGCCTTCACTTGTACTGAGCGGGAATGCTGCTCGTGCATCCAAATCCTTAAAACCAAGTTATCCCAAAGAGTCCACCAAAAAATTCCTATGCATGGTATTTCAAGCCATTCCAAGTAAATTTGCATGTGCTACCTTTAAAACCTTCAAAATATTTCTCTTTTTGTGTCAATGTTTACTAGCTCATGAGGAATTAGTGTGGTTATTCTTTATTCTATTTGTCAAATGGACTTTTACACCTGGACTAGTGGCATATACATCCGCTTATCCAATAACTTGCAAAAAGAGCTGGCAACGGGGTGCCCAGTCCCAATTAATTACAACTTTAACCAATTAATTCTCTTCACACTTTTGCCCTGATTCATCAGTAAGCAATGACAAACAGTGAAATACCTGAATGTGTGTAAACCAAAGAGAAAGAGGGATGATCTGCCTTGCTGGTAGAAATAACGTCCTTCATGGGAGCCGCTCTTAAAAGTCCGTTTGACAGGTAGAATACTGTTCTCACCCGCTACCATTCGTTGACAATTAACAAACACCTCTCAAAACATTTTTACCTCTGTTTTTAAAAAAAAAGCTCTAGCACGTGTTAATCCCTGCTTCCCTCTGCGAAGGGCCAATCTTTTATTTTTATGTTGAGTCACCATCCTTTCTTTGAGCACTTCTTCGAGAGCATAGCTGTCGTTCTTAGTGTAATGTGCTTGTCCCAGAATACGATTAATTGAGGTATAACCATGATGCTTTTATCTTTGATATCTCTATATCTAGTCTTCACTTGAACTTCAGAGGTGCCTTGGCATTTATGTTTTGCTCCACAATTAAGGGCAAGCGAGATACCACTCTATCATGCTTTATTATGGTCATTACAATCTTGTTGATGTTTATAAATTTCATGTTATAAGCTCTTAGTTCGTTGATACTTTTCATTAGGAAACATGATTGCTAAGTTTTATTATCCATACATCATGCAATTGTTAAAGACCTGATCATAGCATTTACAATCAAAAATTATTTTGTTATCATTTACCTACTCGAGGACGAGCAGGAATTAAGCTTGGGGATGTTGATACGTCCAAAACGTATCTATAATTTTTGATTGTTTCATGCCATTTTTATGCTTTTAGCACTTGTTTTATATTAAGTTTATTATTTATTTGGACTAACCTACTAATAGTTGCAAAAGTGCACAATGTTCTTGTTTTACTCTTTGATGTGTAGAAATTATCAAGAATACAAGAGGAAACCTTGTTGGAGTCGAATTGGGACTTTCCTGAAATCTGTCTGAGAACTTTTTACGAAGATTGCCAGTTTGACCCTCGAAGATGACGTTATATGGAGACCTGGCTGTTACGAAAGTTGTCACAATTTTCCATACGAAGATTTTAAGCCCGAGATCAGCCCAATCGGAGTTCGGACGCGGCCTGTAGGCCCGTTTTGGTGGAACCCTAAAAGGGGTGACGGAAATCCGAGAAGATATATAAAGGGAGGAAACCTAATTCGTGGAGGACTCCTCCACCCACGAATTTCAGCCACCAAAAGCCACGTTTTTGCCTCCCCCATGGATCCCATCTCCATGGGGGAGGGCTCCCAAGAAGCCATGAAGGAGGGAGGCTAAGGGGCGGCGCTCCCCAAGCTTGCCGGCGGCGGGGAAAGGAGTTCCCCGCACCGCCGCGCCCTGCGCCGCCGCGCTGCCCCTCTCCGCCGTCTTCACCGCCATCTCCATCACCATCTCCTCCTTGTATTCAGTGGTTCATCCTCCCACAAACCTCTGTACCGTCCTATGTAAACATGGTGTTTGATGCTATAATATTTATCCTATGATTTACATCATGTTTCCGTAGTTTATTTGTCTTTTGATTGCTTAATTGAATGCATGAGGTTCATTAGAGTTGTATGTCTATATGGTGCTGTCCTTTGGTGTCCATTATATTTGTGCGCGCATGGATCAAACACCCTAGGGTTGGTAGTATTTGTAACGAAGCGGGGGAAGTTCTGCCGGAGTGACAGAAACCTGAGAACGCGAACCGATTAGTTGCACGTATGGGAGTAAGAGGACCTTGAACTTAAGGCTATGGTTGGGGAAACCTTAATGCATTGTTAGTATTTGCGGATGCTTGCTAACAATCCAATCATATAGTACTTGTAATCCCAAGTAGTGGAGTGCATGTATATTTAGCCTCTCCCACATAGAAAACTGCATCGAAGACAATGAACCAAGTACCTTCACTAATTAATCTTGGACAAAGCCACCACAATTACCACCACTTTTCCACACTCATGGTACTGTTAGTATATGGTTACTTAGTGTATTTTATTGCTGCAGCACTAACATTTACTTTCTTGTATTTATTATCTTGCAAAACTACCTCTCATACCCGTATTGCTACCGTAGTTTTATTTTCTAGATAATGCAAACGTTTAGTGTGCGTAGAGTTGTATCAGTGGTTGATAGAACTTGAGAGAATACTTATCCTACCTTTAGCTCCTCGTTGGGTTCGACACTCTTACTTATCGAAAAGGCTACACGCGATCCCCTATACTTGTGGGTTATCACTCCTTCCAGAGAACGTCGGGGGATAATTTTTATAGCCGTTTTTAGGTCAAAACGGAGTCGGTGGAGGAAAGATCGACGGCAGCGGAGCTCCGAGGCCCAATTGGAGGGGTCCCACGCGGCCAGGTACATGGGCCGCGTGGGCCCACCCCTTTTGGCCCTCGTGGCTCCGTTTGTTCGCTTCTTTTGCCCACAAGTCTTCTTCCTTCCAAATATTGACGCTCGTAAATTTGCAGGTGATTTGGACGTCGTTTAGGTCCCTGAAACATTAAAAGAAAGAAATAAGGTTTTCTGCCTGCGCAGGGTTAATTCCATAAAAATAGGAAACATGCCAAATATTCCCAAAATCATTATAAAACAGTGATATAACTCTTATATGATGCAAATATGACTGGAATATAAGTAAAAATAATGCAAAGTTCATGTATGCATTTTACATGCATCAACAACATGTGATAAAAGTTGGTTTTCCATGTACCTATGTCCTAACCTAACAGAACCAAGCAAAAAAGTCCAGTGGGCTACCCCCTTTCGACTTCGGTCAAGGGGGTAGAAGGGAACTTTGACTTTTTTCCAGCGGGTCTAGGGTTTCGCCGAATCGGGACCCGGAGCGTCGGAAACCCACCCAAACCTAGGTTATGCCATACCATATCGCCGGCACCGTGGTCCACGCACCTCTTGTCCTTGAATCGCCTAGCCGTCAGTGTGACTGGAAGGGACTGGAAACGCGCCACCACGTCCATGGTCGCCGGAACCTTGGTGTGGCCGCGCCGCCCTGGTCGCCTTTGTGTGGTCGGCGGCGCTCCCCGCTGGACGAACGGTTTTTTATCCGATTTGACTCTCAATTCAGTGAAAAAGTTTGCCACGGTTTTTAAAGAGAGAGGATATACTGTAAGTTTGCCACGTGGTGTTTTTGGGCTGAGAATATTGCAAGTGAATTTACGGAAAGTCATTTGGCTGTCGAGTTTCAGTCATCTCACTATTTAAAAAATCGAAAAATACATTTAAAAGTTTCAAAAAGTTTGAATAAAGTTAAGCACGTTTCTCAATGGTATATCATTCAAGCAGGCAAAAATCTTAAAACAAAATAATTTATGTTTTAAGCTACACAAAATTGATAAAAGTTGTAAATTTGAAACTATAAATTGTTCACTATACTCAGAACTGTACGTTTGTCTTTTTTTGTAGCTCAAAACATAATTATTTTGCATTAAGATTGTGCATGTTTGTAGGACATATCATTGAGAAGATGCACAATTTTTTTCAAAAAATTGAAAATTGCAAATATATTTTTGATTTTAAAATAATAAAATTACTGGAGTTCGTGAGCACCAAATCTCCACTCATGAATTTAGAGCATCTCCACATGCCCATGAAAGTGTTTGGCATCCCTAATCGGAAACTTTGGAGTGTCTATGATTGAAAACAAAAAGGAAAATTATCTCCCAATTGATTTACTTAAGAATAAGCTCTCGTTTTAAATCCATTGCAATGTTTTATTCTTCTTCCTTTTTAAGTAAGAATAAAAAGAACAAAAAAATTACATCTTTGGCACAATCTATATATTCGCAGAATCGATCATAATAAAAGGCATCCCAAATCCTTGTCCAAAAATGTCAACGCCCGCGTGCAACGACTTTGGAGTAAAAGTGTCATCACCAGTAGGTCTTTGTCCCGAAAGGGCGTCCCGCTTGGGCCAGAGGTCAATCGAACATGGTGTCCTTATTTTGCTACTCGACTGGAGACAGGAGAAGTACGAAGTACGATTTAAGATGCTAATGTGAAACACCCGGACATATAAAGAGACTAGTGTCTATCCGCTGAGCGGTTTGCAGTGTAAATTGTAACTATTTCATTCCAGGTGAGGCAAGGATTTTTTTTTTACCAATGGTAGCAGTATCTAGTGTAGCATGACATGTATGTGGCTTGGTGAAGTGTGCGTATAAACAGGGTATGGAAGTGTGGAAGAACATGTAGGGGAAAGTCTAATTTGCAACTAGTTGCAACCGCAACTCGATAAATTTCAACATAATCTATGTGCATGATTTATTTCGCGATTTTTGAAATGGGTTGCACCCGCAACTAGTTGCAAATAATTCGCGTCCAACATGTAGCTACTATTTGTAGAGAGGATATGTTGATTCGTTAGAGATTTAAAAGGTAAATAAATTTCTGAATGAGAAAGATACTCAAGAAATTATATCCTCAAGCAAGAAATTTACTCAGAAAGCGGAAATCCTTTTGAAGGGAGCTATTCAGGAATAGCTGGAACGGTTTTCCGTTGAGCAACAAACATAAATTCTGCATGTCTACTCTTGTTAGTATAAGAGGAATAGTTTAAAAAGATTTTTCATTGGATCATTTGAATCATGCAAAAAAAAATGTTAGTTGTTAGTATTATTATTTAAAGATTTCATTTCCGCTTGTCCCACTGAAATCGAAACACACCGTAAACGAAATGGGAGCGAAAATCACCGAAACTAATTACGGAATGGATACAGGACATGAAACTTAACAACTCATGTCCTCAATATATACATTTTTATATAGATACAGGACACGAAACTTAACATCACATAGATTTCATTTTCTTTCCAATGTGAGTATAATAATAATGGAATCTTAACAACTTTCTCAATCAATGGATGGGTTTTTTTTTTAAAGGTGCTTATGAAGTTGCCTACTTCTTGAAAATATCGAGGATGCGCTTTACAATTCTGAGAATTTGACTACGCTTAAATATTGCTTTCAAAATTATGCTTGTAATGTTCATATTACTCATTTTATTGAGAAAGTATCCACTGTTAAAAAGAGAGTAATTTTTTGCAGAAACCTATGAAAGAAGAAATAGCTGAACTAAGAGCTCATTGGATGAAAAAGAGGAAGAGAGTAAAAAATAATAGGAGAAAGAGCAAATTAACTATGCGTGTCTACCTTGTAATCAGAGTAACTCTTTGACTCAAATGGGGTGGCATTTTGACACTCATGTCTAGATAGTCCTATTATCTAAGCCGTTTGACATAGCTCCTGGATCCTGAATCTATGCCTGCCAGAGTTACTGAACGGTTACAGGCGTGCTAGAAATTGTCCTATCTAAAGGATGTGTATTGCTATCGGAGGCAAATGGGACCACCAGGACTAGGGTTTTCTGAATCCCACCGTTTGTAGCCGAGACCCGTCATGGCCCATGCCTCGTGGATTTACGGCTCAACAAGTGCATGTACTCCCTCTGTACACGAATGAGTGTACGAAAGGACATGTCTCTCCTAATTAGTTTTTTATGTTTGTTAACAACATAAGTGAGATCTTACCGTGTGCTATAGCACTATATATAAATTTGATGAGATGCATAAAACGGTGATTGACCCCTCAGAAAGGAGAAAAGATCGAAAGCGGTGTCCCACAGATTTTAGATTTAAATTGAGCCTTAGGGAAACCGTACTATCAAGAGGGGTAGTCAATGAAAAGTCTGGAAAATCACTTATCTGCACACATACAACTTTGCACTCGGATAATCCACTAAAATACAAATGATGAAGAGTTTCCCCAAAAGTTTCTAATGGTTGTTGGAAACAGTCCGGAGACTCCGGTGCTACCAGGCTGGAGACTCCGATGTGCAAGCACCGGAGTTTCCAAACTCAGTGCAACCGGACACTCCGGCCTCTTTTATTCAATTTATTGGCTAAAATTGCTAGCGCTTGGCGTGCCTCTAAACTGGGTCCAGAACATGGCCGGAGTCTGGCCAGAAACTTTGGAAAGTTTCTGGTCCGGCCGGAGACTCCGCGCAGACTAGAGACTTCGGTCCTCCAGGCCGGAGACTCCGGAGTTAAATTTCCTGCAACGGCTATATATTTGGGACACTATAAATAGCCTTCTTCTATTCCCCTATATATAAAAGTTGGTGCAAAGCACCCTCAATTCCAGCCTCCACGTCACCCCAAAAACTCCAGCCGTTCGATTGCACCGTCCGACGTCCCAGATCGCGCGCTGCTACAGTAATACTGTAGCAGTCGAATATCTTCCAATCGCGTGCTGCCACGTCGCGCTCCGTCGCACCTTTTGCAAAAAAACGCCCGCAAAGGACCTATTTGCGAATCGGAAAAAGTTCAGGGTTCTTCGAGTAAAAATATCCACAGACCCCCCTTTCTTCTCTTCTCTCCCACGCGCGGCCGCGGTTCGCCGCCGCCGTAGCCGCGCCGCGCCGCCGTTTCGCAACTCCCCGGCCAAATCAGAGAGCACGGCGAGGTGCGCCGTCGCCGGATCTCCCTCCTCGCCGTCGATTATCCGTCCAAACGCCGACATGTCGTCGGGATCAACGCCGCCGTGCGCGCTGCCCTCCGCCGCCTCCGCGCGCCGCCGGCGGCTCTACGGCGACCAACAGGGGGCGGCGCCGCCACCTACAGCCTCCCCGCGTCGAGGCGCGTCGGGCGCGACCCCGCGCACGTCCTGACTTGCCGTCGAACAACGGCGGCGCCGCCGCCGCCGCCGCGGCAGTGGCGCAGCGGAGCTCAGGGCATTGCTGACGTCATTACGACGTCAGCGTGGGCCCAGGTTGCCAGTTTTTTTTTAAAGGAAAAAATCCAAAAAATGTTAAAATCCTGTCAAGTGGGCCCCACTTACTTACAAAATTTTCACAAACTCAAAAACTTTAAATATAATTTATATATTTCAGTCTACAATTCAAAAAAACCAATTACAAAAAATATTAAAATTCAAATAATGCATATCTTTAAAACAACAATTATAAAAAATGTTGAAATTCAAAAAAAATGCATACCTTTCAAACTACACTTCAAAATAATACAAACAATATATCAACAATTATAGGAAAAAATATCAAAACTTATAAATTTCAATCTATAGTTCGAAATAATAATTTTAAAAGTATTAAAATTCAAAAAACCATATATTCAGAACTCCAATGCAAAATAATATAAACAACATACCAAAAAAAATTCTAAATTTAAAAAATTGCAAATTATCAAGCTTACCACACAAAAAAGCATTCTAGAATTTAATTTGCTACAAAAAAACAACAAAAAAAAAAGATACTCTAAAATATAAATACCTCACATATTATCTCAAATTTAATTTATACATTTCAGTCTACAATTCAAATAACCAATTACAAAAAATATTAAAATTCAAAGACTGCATATCTTTAAAACAACAATTATAAAAAATGGTGAAATTCAAAAAAAATGCGTACCTTTCAAACTACACTTCAAAATAATACAAACAATATATCAACAATTATAGGAAAAAATACCAAAACTTTTAAATTTCAATCTATAATTCGAAATAATAATTTTAAAAGTATTAACATTCAAAAAACCATATATTCAAAACTCCAATGCAAAATAATATAAACAACATACCAAAAAAATTCTAAATTTAAAAAATTGCAAATTATCAAGCTTACCACACAAAAAAGCATTCTAGAATTTAATTTGCTACAAAAAAAAACAACAAAAAAAAGAGATACTCTAAAATATAAATACCTCACATATTATCTCACATAAATAATAGATGCCTCATAACCAAAAATAAATAAATATAATCATATATAAATAATTCAACTTGCTAAATATTTTAAAATATACATAAATACATCGAACTGGCCGTAAGAAGTGGTCCAAACTTACACAAATTTAGAACACCACTAATTTTTACCTATTTTCCAAACGTATTTCCAAAATTATATTTCTCAACTTTTAATAAAATTGTTACAATCTTACAATAACATAAAAATATGGAGCTCCTCACTTTTTTAGTTTTAATTTCATTTTTTTTTTTACCACAACAACAATTGAGGAAAGTTTATGAATTTTATACAAAACTCTATTTATTTAAACATGATATTCACATCAACTACAACATTTCAAAGTACAAACAATTTTTAAACATCAAAATTTCTTTGCATTCCAAAAAATTTCAAATCTTCACATCTATTAAATATCAACATTTTCAAATTTAAATTTAACCAAACACGCGCGGCAATTTTTAAACATCAAAATTTCTTTTTAATTCCAAAAAAATTCAAATCTTCACATCTATTAAATATCAACATTTTCAAATTTAAATTTAACCAAACACGCGCGGCATTGCCGCGCTAAGATCTCTAGTCTATCTTGAGGAGGGTACAACTATCAGAATATTTTCTCCCACCATTATTGCAAGCTACAAATCAGTAGATCTGTCATTACCTAGTCAAACACCTTGTCCTTTTAAAATTTGGGGAAGTTAAACTAGATCTACACTTTCATCAAAACGATTTAATTTCTCGTCCATTTCATTGAGAAAGTTATTACTCTTGCATTTGTTGAAACCTTAAACCGGTTGTGGTCGTTTTCGTGGCTTTGATTACCGCATGGACTTGCCGGGAGACTCCGATTTAAAGAAATCAATCAATCGATTCACCGACAGCGATACGAACGACTTTCGAAGTCTCTTGGAAATTAAGAAATCAGCCCCCAAGGCTATCTAGCCAGCCAGCCAGCGCACACCACATCCTTCACGATCCCAGTCAAGCACGACTCTTCAGTGTAGTGTAGCCTGCAGCTATAGCTTAGCTAGCTCACGCAGGCACCGCGCACAGGGGCCGGATATCGCCAGCATCGTCGATGGCGTCCTCCGTTCTGCTCGCGGTACTCGCCGCGCTCCTGGCGCTCGCCGTCTCGCGGCTGTGGAGCTACGCCGTGGTGCGCCTCGCATGGCGGCCTCGCGCGGTGGCCGGCATGTTCCGGGAGCAGGGCGTCCGTGGGCCTCCAGCGAGGAGATCCGGAGGATGAAAGCAGAGGCGGAGGGCGTGGAGCTGGACGTTCACGACCACGACTACCTCCCGAGGATCCTGCCGCACTTGGTGAAATGGAAGGATCAGTACGGTATGGTTACTTGTTGTTCCTACTATCTTGGTTAAGGGATAGCAACAAACCCCATGATTTTCTCCTAAAAACATGTGCTCCTATGTCGTTTGAAGCACCCAAAGTTCTCATAACTATGATATAGAAATATAATGGAGCTAGTGTACGTTTACATATGAATTATCCTGCAAAATTAGATCAAAAAAATATATCCATTTGTCGCGTGCGAAAAAGAGTCGTTCTTAAGAGTAAATAGTATGGTTCCTGTTAGTGCAAGCTACAGTTGTTTTTAGAGAGATTCAGTTTGTATGCCCACCTTATGGTCTCTACTCCAGACTCTGGAGTGAAAACACTGTGCCGTAGAAGTGGCCAAAAATAAAAGGGCTATTAAGTAACCCCCTATTTTGTAAGCAATAACAATTTTCTAAATAATAATGGATGGCTTATAGTTCCAGCTGTCCAGTCTTGCAGTAGATACTGAACATATGGTCTAAGCCTCCGTGCTCACCTCCTTTGACGATTTTTTTTTTGAATTTTATTAGGAGGACCATTTGTATATTGGTTGGGTCCAAAACCTCGAATCTGCATCTATGATTACGAGATGGTTAAGCAGATTCTTGCAAACAAATCTGGGCATTTCATGAAGAATGATGCACACCCAACAATTCTGGCCATCATCGGCAAAGGGCTAATAATGGTGGAAGGCAAAGATTGGGTGCGCCACCATAGAGTGGTGAACCCAGCTTTTGCCATGGACAAGCTTAAGGTAACAACCTACAATTTCAAATTCAGTTCCAACTTGAAGCTTGTACTTGTCTCCTTCCAAAAATCTACTTTTGGCAATTTAAAATGATTCTAAACTGCAGATAATGACAAAAACAATGGTTAGTTGTGCCGAATGCTTCATCAAGAACTGGGAAGATCAGGCAGCCAACAGTAAGAGCAGAGAGATAGAAGTTGAGTTCAGCAAACAATTCCAAGAGTTGACTGCAGATGTTATATCCCGAACTGCTTTTGGAAGTAGCTACAAGGAGGGAAAAGAAGTATTTCATGCACAGAAACAGCTTCAGGCCATCACCGTGGAAACTGCCCTCAATTTGCAGATACCAGGACTTAAGTAAATCAGTTCATATATCAAGAGTAGTATTTCGTACATACAAAATAATTATGGTTCACTAATTATTTCATTTTTTTAGATATCTCCCTACTAAACGAAACAGATGCCAGTGGATGCTAGAAAAGAAGCTTCACCATACGCTATATAAAATGATACAGTGCAGAGTAGCATCAAAAGAAAGTGGATTTGGAGATGATCTGCTCGGAGTAATGCTTGAGGCTTGCTTCACAAAAGAGCAAGGAGAGAAGCAAGACGAGATGATTCTGAGTATGGATGAGATCATAGATGAATGCAAGACATTCTTCTTTGCAGGGCATGAAACCACATCACATCTGCTTACTTGGACAATGTTCTTGCTAAGTGTGTATCCAGAATGGCAGGAGCGGCTAAGAGAGGAGGTTCTAAGAGAATGTGGGAAGAGAAACCCTAATGCAGACTTGCTTAGTAAACTAAAAGAGGTAAGACGAACTAAGGGTGTGCAAAACACAAATACGTGCAAACCGGCCCGTGGCAACCTGGTTCAATTCCTTTCACAGTTTCAATATTCACTTTCAAACTCGTAAAAAAAATGAACTAGCCTAAGCCGTGGAAACCGCTGGAACCGTTTTTGCACACCCTTAAGACGAACTTAACTTGCAGGGATTCCTTATGTAGGCTACTGTAGCGAGTATCATTATTATTCTTGTTACATGTGAGCCAAGATTATCTTAACTCTGCTACTTTTAGCTGTTGGTGATAGACTAACACGGGCGATTGGAATTGCAGATGACAATGGTGCTCCTTGAGACATTGAGGCTGTATGGTCCTATTTTTGTAATGCTGAGGAAACCTATCTCTGATATAAAACTCGGAAGTCTCAACTTACCCAAAGACACTGAAATTGTGATTCCTATTCCAATACTGCACCGAGACAAGGAGGTCTGGGGTGACAGAGCAAATGAGTTCGATCCAAAGAGATTTGAGAATGGGATCACAAAAGCAGCAAAGATTCCACAAGCTCATCTAGGATTCTCCATAGGTGTAAGGTCATGCATCGGTCAGAACTTCGCGATGTTAGAAGCAAAGTCGATGATGGCAATGATCCTGCAAAAGTTCTCCTTCACTCTTTCACCAAAGTATGTCCATGCACCTGCAGATGTGCTAACACTCCAACCTAAGTTTGATCTTCCTATAATTTTGACTCCACTGGATGTATGAATTTAGTTTTCTGTATGTACTTTAAGGGCATATCCTCTTTTAGTTGTAATATCGTGACAATGTTTACCTTATGTAAAATTGTTTGTCATATCTTACACCTTAGTTGTGACCCGGTGATAAGTGAAGCTTTTGTGCTCCCATGCAGCAGTGCTACTGCTGTAAATATGTATTTTTCTTTTCGTAAAAAAGAAGATATATTTTTTCAAAAATTTATTGCAACACAAAAAATCTCAAAACAATCATGTCTGTAGATTTAAATTTCATTACCATAGGAAGAAGTTTAAAAAATAATGCCGTTATTTGCAGGCTGTACAAAAATAAGCAGCATGAGTCAACAAAGCATATTCAAAAACATAGAAACATGCTTAGACTTCTTAGACAAAGCATATTCAAAAAGCATATTCATTACCATAGTGTTTATTATTGATTATCTTGTGAAATTTCATAGGAATACACATGAAAATATCATATATACAATTTTTAAGTATTTATGTAGACGTTGACGTGATGTATAGGTCAAGTGATATTTTTGTTCCACAGCCACGGGGTGTAGTAATATGAACCAAGAAGAAATCATAGGTTAAAAAGTAACATACACATGCATGACATATTTTTCTTTGAACGAACATTTGAAGTATTTGAAGTATATATATGGATCTATTTGAAAAGAGGGGACATTAGTTGTGAAATCAAAAAAATCGAGATTTAAAAATTCTGAAGTAAATATTCGTGGATATATCCTCACATTTTATGTGTTCACAAAGTCATTTAGCGGAAAACCGACATTTGTTGTGTCCTGTGTCAATAAGACAAAAAAAAGTCTCATGTAAAAGCTTATTTTAGCACCAAAAAATGTCTTTTTTCACACACGCCACCAAAATATTTTTTTTTGTGAAACAACTTTGTGAACACATAGAGTGGAGCGAAAATTTGCAAAAAAATAATTTCAAAGTGCGTTTAAATGCATTTTAAATAAAGGGTGCATAGGCACCCAAGAGCACACATTAGTTCAACTTAACATTTATCACTTTTTTATACATGCTCAAGCTCTCCCTGCATCTTACATTTGATGCATCAGGTAGAAAATGAAAATTTTCTACTACGCGCATAGATGTAGCAAGTAGCTTGCACGTGCTAGCTGGTGTATTGGTAGATTGTTGTATTTATAATGAGTTGGAAAATGCGATAATACAGTTGAGTTCTCTTATAGTCAATATAATGCAGATTGGCCGAGTCAGGTAGCTGAGCAAGCATGGGAAAAAGCATGAGTTGGCCTCTGCAGCTGAATCAACAACCTGCAGTGCTGTTTTAACAAGTCAGGGCGCCATTTTGGTTGTTAAATTGCACTCCTGATCTAGCTAGTCTAAATTGAAATATGCAATCTGTTTTTGGCCCTTGTTTTTTTTTTTTCATGTGAAGATATGTAGAATATACAAAAAAAATTGAAAATAAGCTAAGCGCACCTTTTCCATGAGAGTATAAATTTTGACGGTGCAAATAAACTATTCATATGAGAACAACTGCACATTTTTGCCGGTTATGGTGGCCGTACCGTTGTACAATCCTGCAACCAAAATTGTAATCTCTTTAGCGGGTCGGGATCTCTTTGATGCTTTTTCCAAATGCACGAGTAGTACAATTGTATTCAATGGAGTTTTTTGTTTTCCGCTTTACTTTGCAATCCTCCCGAACTAGGCGTCAAATACAGTCTGGACGTCTTTTTTCTTGGTTAAAAATGATTCGATGGAGATTTCTTTACGCCACGTTATGACAAATACGGCCTGATCCCATATATCATCGACACTTTTCTGTTGAGATGACAAGACTTGTAACTTATTGCAGAATTGCCTTTACTAAGGAGGACGCGTCGAAGAGAAAATCACACTATGACCGGAGATAATTAGAGTAAGAAATGTATATTTATAACGTGTCCTTTGCAAAGTGCTGGAATATGCGAACCATTTGTGTTTTTAATCTGTGATAACCACGATCATGCATGCGGCAAGTTGCTCGCACGTATCAGTTGGTGTATTGGTACTGGTAGTCCATTGTAGTATTGATAATGAGTTGAGGATATGACAGCACCGTGGAGTTCTCTTATAACCAATAGAATGCAGATTGGTAGCCTCTGATTGCAGCTGAGCAACCGGCAGTACTGTTTCAACGTGTGAGGGCATGTATGCAATACGGTTGTCGACCTGATTAGCTGCATCCATAATCATGTTTTTGTTGATTAAACCGAAACAAAGTTGCAAGCACGATAGCGCCATCATCATTGATGAGTTGTTGTCACCGAGTCTAGTGATTGGCACTCCGCTTTGAGGATTAATCGAGCTTATAGTCAGATAAGCCTCTGCTTACAACTAGTGGCTTCAGTCGACAGACGACGATTGATGAATGCAAAGCTGCATCACGACGTTGGCCTTTCATCCATGCCAAAAATGTCTCGAAGGGCCATTGGCCGATCTTTATTAAGATTAAGAAGATAGAGTACAACGAACTGGCCACACGAGACGTGTGCCAGGGAGCAGGAACTCCCAGCGTTCAACGTAGATGAACTACAGACCGTGCCAGACAGGCCTGGGCAGCGGCGCACCCAACACCACAGGAAGAGCAACCACGGCTAGGTGTCTACGGCGAATTCAAATAGGGAGGACCCGACCTGCAGAACGCCAGATGGCGATGTCCTCCCGTATGCCCTCGAAGACAAGTCGATCGCAGTGGCTTGTGTGCTCAAAGATCCTGCAGTTCCTTTCTTTCCACACTTTCCAGTGCACAAGGATGACGACGGTGTCGAAGTCTCGCCGCAGGTTCTTGGGCACCCGTTTCCTAGCTTGTAACCACCAGTCTTCTGTGGAGTTGAATGCCTGGCTTGGAGAAGGGAAGTCAGCGTTGGACCAAGCTTTCATCCTCTGCCATACCGAAGAACTGAATGAGCAGTGGACGAATAGGTGGGTGCAGGTCTCAGGGGCGAGAGAGCAGAGCTGGCAAACGTCGCTGTGTGGCCATCCCCTCTTCTGCAGGTTGTCCGCGGTGAGACAGCGCTGATGGACAGCAAGCCACATGAAGAATTTGCACCGGGTTGGGGCCTTCGACTTCCAGATCGGCTTGGCGCAGGGGAACCTGATGTTGGCGGCGAAGAACAACTCGTATGCGCTGCTGGTCGAGAAGGCCCCGTCTTTGGAGTGCCGCCATACCAGCTTGTCTTCCTCACCTGGCAGTAGCTGCACCGTGAGGAGCAGGTCCCATAGCCGAAGGTATTGTGCAAGCGCTGCCGTGGAAACCCCACCCTGGATATCCCGGACCCATCTCCGATTGCGAAGGGCATCCGCGACGGAGAGGCCAGAGTCCCGGATGAACGTCGCAAGGATGGGGTAGGAGTCGAGGATGGACTGCTTAGTCGGCAGCCACGCGTCCGACCAGAAGCGTGCACGCATGCCGTTGCCGAGCTTGACGAAGGTGGCCGCTTTGTTGAGGGCCGTCGCGTCGGCCTCGTCGGGGTGGGGTATCAGGCACCATGGGCGCGGGTCTTGCGCCCACCTGAGCCACGGCCAGCGGCATCGCAGCGCGCACCCGAAGAAACGGAGGTTGAGGATGCCGAGGCCGCCGTATTTGATAGGCATGCAGACCCTCGACCAAGGAAGGAGGCAATGGCCGCCGCTGATCTCCTCCTCCCCCCTCCAAACGAAAGCTCGACAGCGGCGGTAGATGATCTTCAGGGCCCATGTCGGTAGTTGTAGTACTGCCAGGAAGTGGAGCGGCATTGCCATGAGCACGGAGCGGGTAAGAGTCAGTCTCCCTCCCGGGTTCAGCAATTTAGGGATCCATCCCGGTAGTTTGGCTGAGAAGTGATCGATGAGCCGCCAAATGTCCTCCCGGCGCAGCTTTCCAATGGTGAGCGGCAGCCCTAGATAACGAATAGGGAATTCGCATAGCTGGCATTGGAAGAGGTTGGCCACAGCCGCTGCTGTGTCAGGGTCACAGCGGATACAGGTAACCGTGCTCTTGTTGAGATTGATCTTCAAGCCGGAGGCCTCCGCGAACAGCTTCAGAATGGATAGCACGACCTCGCAGTCTGACCGGAGAGGGCGAAAGAAAACCACCGCGTCATCTGCGTAGATGGAGGCTCTAGGAACCCTAGGATGAAGCTTCAGGTCAGAGAGGAGTCCACGTTCCGCCGCCCACTGTAGCATGGCATGTAGAGCATCCATCGCCAGGATAAAGAGCGCGGGGGAGAGCGGATCGCCCTGGCGCACGCCTCGCGCAAGATGGAACGAGTCACCTCGGTCGCCGTTGATGCAGATTGACGTGGTGGCGGAAGAGAGCAGACAGCTGATCCAAAACCGCCATCGAGGGCCAAAACCTCTAGCACGCAGCACCTCCAGGAGAAACTCCCAGGATAGAGAGTCGAAGGCCTTGGATATATCTATCTTGAGGAGAGCTGCCGCCGATTTCTTCCTGTGCAGGAACCTAGCCGTGTTGCGGACGAGCTTGAAGTTCTCGTGGATGCTCCGGCTGGCCACGAACGCACTCTGCGCATGCGAGATGAGCTTAGGCAGCAGGGGTGCAAGGCGGGAGGCGAGGAGCTTGGTGAAGATCTTGGAGAAGCCATGGACAAGGCTGATCGGGCGGTAGTCCTTGATGTCCAGCGGGTTCTCTCCTTTCGGCAGCAGTACCATAATTGACGAGTTCATGCATCCGAGGCTTTGGCAGTGCCCTAGATGTAGCTGATGTAGCGCCAACATTAGATCATCCGCGATGGTGTCCCAGCACAGCTTGAAGAAGAGGCCAGAGAATCCGTCGGGTCCCGGAGCACGGTCGGAGGGCATGTCCATGATCACTTTGCGCACTTCCTCTCGGGTGAAGGGGGCCTCCAGAGCGCCCGCCTCAGCAGCCGATACGCCGCCTAGATTCAGTCTCTCCAGGTTGAGGGTGTGCTCACGGGCGGGAACCGAACCCATGACACCTGCAAAGTGCTCGAAAGCAAGATCGAGCTTGTCGTCCGCCCCCGTGGCCACTCTTTCTCCAGATTTGAGCATCGGGATGAGGTGCTTGCGGCGCCGCCCATTGGCCTTCATATGAAAGTACTTAGTGTTTGCATCGCCTTCTTGCAGGTCACGTACCCTCGCCCTTTGTCGTAGTCGAACACGCTCGAGTGAAGCTAGGGCAAGGCATCTGCCCTTGAGGAACGAGCGCAGCCGGCGTTCCTCCACGGAGAGCTGCCGGTGCTCCATTGCGCCGTCGAAGCGAAGGATCAGCTCATTGGCTACCTGAAACAAAAGTGTATTGGCGCTCTGCTTGCGTTGGCCCCATTGCCGCAACGCTTTGGCCGTGCGGCGCAGCTTGGCATCAAAGACGACGACGGGATCCCGTGATGCCACTTCCTGGTCCCAGGCCTCCTTCACGACCTCTTGGAAGCCGGGCAGCTTTGTCCAGAAGTGCTCGAATCTGAACCTGAAACTCCGGGCCGGGCAGCAGAGCAAGACAGCAGCAGCGGGGTGTGGTCGGAGATGCTGGAGCTGAGCGGCAGTAGATCGCTGATGGGGTGGATGTCCTCCCAGGAGGGGGAGAAGTACACGCGATCAAGCCTAGCCTGTAGAGCGTCCTGTTGGCCGTTACTCCAGGTGAATCGTCTGCCAATCAGGGGCATGTCTTGCAGGCCGAGGGTGTTCATTGTGTGCTTGAATCTGTTCGCCATTTGCCGGTTGATACGCCCATTGCTTCTATCTTCTGCTTCACTGGTTAAGTTGAAGTCGCCATTGACAATCCACGGTTGCTGCACCGTAGTGCCTAGCTGAGCAAGCTCCTCGAGGAAACGAAGTTTATCTGCCCGCAGTTGTGGGCCGTACACCGACGTCACAGTCCACCGTTTGTTATCCGCACGAGATCTTACATTTGCCGAAATAGAGAACTCCCCCTGATGAAAAGTTTGAACCTCCAGGTCCTCCGTCTTCCAAGCAATAATAATGCCTCCACGAGTGTCGTCTGAAGGCAGAAACAGAAAACCGTCGAAGGCCGGACCCAGAGTTTCAGAGATGATTGCAGCATCGACATGGGACAGCTTTGATTCCTGGAAACACACCATTGACAGCCCTAAACTCTGAACGAACAACTTTATTGCATTACGGCGGGCACGACAGTTTAAACCCCGCACATTCCACACAAGCACTCTAAGGTTGATAGCCATAGGACACTAATTGGGGGCACCACAGCAGGCCGAGAGTCTTGGTCTAGGCGCCGCACGGATCCAGCTCGGAGGGGAGGGAGAAGGCTGCGAAGCCATCCTGCGCTGGTTCATCGAACGCCATGCCATCTGGGTCGAAGAGAGCGGCGAAGGCGCGGAGGTGTTGCGGCGCCATCTGATCCTTGAAGAGGCCGAAGTACTCGTCTTGTGCTTCCGGCGTGATCGTTTCTTCCCCACGAGTTAGCCCCATGCGCTTGATCAACACCGCTTGTGCCCTTGTGACCGGGTGTTGCCTGGTGCCGTCGCCTTGCGAGATGAGGCGTGCGCTCCGGCGCGGCGTGAAGTCTTGGGGGATTACGTTCCTCCTCCTCCTGGTCGGCGCAGAGATGGAGGGGCGAGGGCCGAGGAGCGAAGCAGGGGGCGAGCTGCACAGGTCCATCGTCAGGGTCTCGGCAGCCGATGCTGGGCCAAAGAGTTGTGCGGCGCAGGCCCCTTGTGGGCCAGCTTGGGCCCCATCTGGCGCGGCAGATTCTTCTGTCGATGACGTGTGAGAGAGGGTGGGTCCCTCCTGGCACGTGCTCGCCAAGACAGTCAGCGCGGACTCGGTCAGCGGCCCGTTGTCCTTGGTCTGGTCAGCGTGCCGTTGAGCCACATCGGCTCCCGTCCCGACCGTTGGTCCCTGCAGCCGAGGCGTGGTGGTGCGTGCCACCGGCGAGGAGCAGTACTCGACGGTGACTGTGGCCGCGCGGGGGAGTTGATCGGCGACGGGAAGAGGGGACCGTGTGGGCTGAGCGGCGAGCGAAGGAGGGCAAGCCTCCCGCGCCCCAGATCAGGTGTCACGCACGCCGCCGCAGACCTGACAGCCGTCGAGGGGCAAGTTGGTGGAGTTCTGCTGCGTGGGCTGGGCGACGAGCGGAGTAGGGCAGACCATCCTACTCCCAACAGCGGGGTCGAGCACGCCGCCACGGACCCGACAGCCGTCGAAGGGCATGTCGGTGGAGTCCTGCCGCGCGGGCTGAGCGGCGAGCGAAGAAAGGCATGCCTTCCTAGACCCAGCAACGGAGTCAAGCGCGCCGCCGCAGACCCGACAGCCGTCGAGGGGCACGAAGGTGGAGTTCCGGCAGTGCGAGGCGGGGGGCCGTTGACGCGAGGAGGGGTGCTGGCAGATCTTGGAGCAGCGAGGCCTGCGGTCACAGGGCGCGGGATTCCCCCCGCCGGAGTGAGAAGGCCGCCGGTGAGCATGCGGCCCCAACCGCCAGCAGTTGCCGTGCTTGCGGGATGAGAACCGTCGCGGCGGCGCCCCCAGTCAGCAGAGCGACCAGTAGGTGCGGCAAAGGAGTGGCTGCCACCATGCGCAGCGCTGCCGTACCCAACCCCATCGACACGGCCGCCCCAGCAGTTATAGGTGTGGCGCCTCGTGACATCTCCCTCATCCTCGTATTGCGGCGGCAGGTTGGGGGTGAAGAGCGGCGAACGGTCAATCACATCATGGATGTGGATGAGGATGGGGTGGATCAGGGAGCGCTTGAGCGTCGGAGGTAGCGGTGGTGGAGGCGATTCCGGATCCTCTGGGTCGCGCGGCGTGTCTGGCAGCCCCTCCGGCTCGGGGATCTCAACTTCGTACTCCTTGGGGATGTCGTTGGGGTTCCGCATCCATGCGGTAAGCATGAGGCACCAGCGGTCGGAGGATGGCAGGACCTCGACCAGATGGCCGCCGAGGCTGTTGACCACCTGGCGGACCATCTCCCAATCCCAAGCATCGGCCGGGAGTCCATCGAAACTCAGCTTGGTGAAGAACTCTAGCTTGCCGCCGGTTGCCTGGTAGGTGCGGTGCCAACGCTCGAAGGCGACCCGGGCGCCGTTGCAGCGGAACTGCTCCGAGAGTTGGCGCACGCGCTCGCAGTCCTCGGAGGAAGCGAAGGTGATGAAGAAATCCGCCGGGTAGGAGACCTCAACCTGCACGTGCTCGCTGGCGACGCCGCCGAGTGCCGCGAGAGCCTGCACCATGTCCTCCGGAGAGACCGGAGGTCGTCGCCCCTGGACCGAGGCAAGCAGAGCTCTGCCGCGGAAGTCCGCCTCCAGGGCCGCCATGCCGGCGGAGCGGGAGACAAGGCAGCGGCCCGTCGCAGGGCGCCGATCTGGGTCGCCGCGCGCCATCAGCTCTGATGGGAACCGCCCATGCGCCAGAGGAGGGTAGTGCGCCAACGAGAGTGGTGGGGGAGTGCGGGCGTCGCGCTGGGGAGGGGCGGCCGCGGTGGTCCGCGACCGGGAGCGAGAGGGGCGGGGCGCCGGAGCTCGTTCAGGCCGGGATTCGCACTCGCGGGCGGGATGGCCAGAAAACCAGCAGATGAAGCAACGAAGCTCTCCTTCGCAGGCGGCTTTATGGTGGCCGAGGCCAAGGCACTTAAAGCACCTCCCAACCAGCCACCGGGGAATCTTCTGCCGTGGCGGAAGGGGATGGGGTGGCGGGGCCGGGGAATGGCGCTTCCGCCGGTGGGTGACGCGTGTCCAGCCCTCCTCCGCCTCCTCTGGATCTGACGAGGCCGCGTGGGAGCGAGAGTGGAGAGGGATGTCAGAAGAAGCTGGGTGAGGTGGACGACGGCCGTCGGAGCGAGCAGCCGTCGTGGGGTTTCGGGAGCGGGGTGGGCGCCGGTCGTCGGAGCGAGCAGCGGCGCGGAGGGCCTGGAGGCCAGGGAGCGGTGGTGGTGGTGGGAGCTGAGGGGAGCCATCCCTTCCGCTGGGTTCCGGCCCCCACGGAGTATGCTGCTACGTCGCACTTAATGATGCCTTTCGTTAATCAGCACTTGATTACTTTTTAGTTCAGAAGATGGAGCAGAGAAATACGTGGAGACAATACTAGTAGTGTATCGTTTCTGTCGTGCCCCCGTTGGCCGTTCCCAGACGTCTGGGTTGCTAATCCAAGCCAGGCACGCGCTAACTAACTAACTAACCACTCCATCCATCGTCGTTCGTGGTCATCGAATACTGTATGATGATGCAGGCATGATATTCAGGTCAACATGTATATAATAAGTTTCAGTTGGGCAGGTAGTATGTATGTACGCGCGCGTCTCCAGAACAAATGTAAAGTCACAGAAGCCGGAAAGTCGTATGCTCCCGAGATCCAGTTCCCATTTCAAAAAATTAAAAGCATATTTAAAATTTTCAAAAAAAACTGAAAAAAATTAGTAGGAACATGCATGATTTTTTTCAGAATTTTTTTAAACTTTTAAATATGGTTTTTATTTTTTTGAAATGAGCGAGATCACTGGAGGTCGGGAACACCAAATCTGCACTCCACAGAAGCTAGATATAAAGAATCACGCAGCCATATGTTTTTCTATCTTTTTCACGGTTCTGATTTTGCTAACACACCGTCGTCTTTTAGTTTAACACGGCCGATTTCGACAGAAATTTGCACTCCGGTGGGTGGGACTTGCAAAGCGAGAACTGATCTTTCCTGGATTTAATACTGAACACGCGTATATTTCTCTACAATACATGAAATTTACGTTGTAACATCGCCTTTGTGTACCAAATGCAATGTGTTTTGTGTTTGCATTTGCAACGGATGTGCATTAATTATGATTTTACCTATTTTTTAGGTTTTTTCATTTACACTTTTTATTTGTTAAGAATTGTAGGATTTAAAATGTATAATTGATCGGACTTTCGGAACCTATGTTTGCACATAGTTGTTTTTGTAGCTGTGAGTTTCAAATTGTGCAATTGTTTAGTAGTCCAAAACTTTACTCCATTCGCAAAATTAATATTACTACATGCTTCTTGAAATATAGTTTCATAATATATCAATGTCGTGTCATAAAATTATAAGATTTTTTTTATAAAGTTGGTCAAACCTAGAATAGTTGACTTGGAAAAAAAGCTAAACATGCAGTTTTCTAGGACGAAGGAATTACATACTTGTTTGCCTATTTTAGTTTGGGTTAAAAACTAGACAATTCGACTATGCAAAGGGGTAGTTTGCACATTGAAAACTGAAATATGCATAGGGTAGTTTGCACATTGAAAACTGAAATGGCTTAGATCCTTTTGTGCAATTAGCATAATGCACGCCCGGTGGCACATAATCAAAAAATAAGAGTGAGAACATCCTCCAAATGGCTGCACTTTTCTTTTGGACTGGTCATCAATTTTGCGCAGGCAAAATAGCCGCATAATAGTTCTCACAACCTACATAATGATATTATAGTTTGATACAAGACCAGAAACAAAATAACATCATCAATTAAGAAGCAGGTATGTCAGTTCAAATTTTTGAGGTGCCAAAGGCTCGGTCATTGGGGAGTGATCCAAGAAGAAGGAAGATTGGTGAAGAAATGTGGTCAAACATAAAAAGAGCAAATTGTATTTACTACATTTAGTCATTCCCTATGTCACATAGCTCAAACGTCAAGAAAGAGGAAACTTCTTCAGAAGATCCCGAGTTTGACTCTCAGCTACATATTTCCGTTGAAATAGTAAGTCCCACATATAAGAATGGGGGAGGTTGATTGGAAGTGTGAACTCATCACCAACTCAAATCTTTATAAGTACTAGGATTTTTTTTTTGGTTTAGAGACAAAGTCTCAATATATTTCTGCATCATTTTAAATTTACAAACAGTAAATCGTTTTTTAAAGACTAATAATTGGCAGTGATCTTGCACATTGATACGGAAACCACACAGAAAAGCAAGGACTTAGCCATGGTTATGGGGATTTTTGGAAGAGCCTTCATGTCATGGGATGATCATTTGTCGTTTCTGGCCAAAAAAGATGGCCGAAAGACATGGGTATTGAAGCAATTGAACGACCAGTGAGATGTTGTAATTAACTTTTTTTTTACAACAGATGTTGTAATTAACATTGTAGAGGCAATCATCTAAAAAAAACATTGTAGAGGCAATCAACATTGTTCCCCTTATTTTTGTGAATGAACATTGTTCTGTTACCCTTCTAGTTTTAACGACCACACGTATGACGGAATATGTTGTCGTACACGTATAGATGCAATCAACATTGATCCCCTTGGATTCATTCATCATGTGATCCTTTAAAGAAATAAATTAACAGCAAAATCGTGATCCCATTGACCCTGTTCATGAGAGAGATACTGCAGAAGCTTTTAATGGAGTAGTAAGAAACAAAGCTTACCAGTACCACCATTAATAATTAATAACTAATGATCTACTAGCACTCCATTGCTACATGCGAGAGAGACCCACCGCCCATTCGTCCTCCGTCTCTCCCCAATTCCAATTCCATCACGGTCGCTCTGCTTTACCGGTACTGTACACGAGGAGGAGCTCGCGTTCGCCGCCGCCGTCGCTGACCGACGCGATCCATCTCTCCGGCGCCCAACTCCGAACGCGTAGAGAAGAGAGGAGAGGAGATCCCAACAAATTTCCAATCTTTCAAACGCATCTATCTCTACTTAGCCAGCGGAAGCCCGCCGCCGATCTCTGCTTGCCTTCCTGGCGGCGGCAACGGGGGCGACGGCGATGCGCCGGAAGTCGCCGTTCGCGGCGGCGCCGGCGGCCGCCAAGCAGGACGACGAGGAGGAGGCGCCCGCGCGCAGGCACCGGACGCCGCTCTCGCTGGCGGGCCTCCTCGTCTCCATCTTCCTCGTCGCGACCTTCCTCTACAACGAGGAGGTCGCCGTCAGGCCCCCCGCCGCCGCCGTTGACGGGGACTTCCCCCTCGCCGGCGCCGTACGCGCCAGGTCCGCCGCTGTTGACGCCGCAGACGGTGACTTCCCCCTCGCCGGCGCCGTACGCGCCAGGTCCGCCCCCGACCTGCGCCTCCTCCATGACGACCACCACCTCAAGGTCAACTCCCACTCCACCAGGGAAGCTGAGGAGGAGCAGCGCCGAGCCGAGCCGGCCCGCCTCATCGTCGACGCGCCCGCGAGAGCAGACATGCGCGCCGCCGCTATGACGACGGCGCCTCCCAGCAGCAACAGCAGCGTGGAAAGCAGGACGGCGGTGAGCGTGGTGCCGGAGCCGCCGGCGTGCAACGTGTACCAGGGCTGGTGGACGTACGACGCGGAGGGCACCCAGGCGCCGCTGTACCGTGAGCCGGAGTGCGAGTTCCTGACGGAGCAGGTCACCTGCATGCGCAATGGCCGCCGCGACGGCTCCTACCAGCGCTGGCGCTGGCAGCCCTCCTCCTGCGACCTCCCCAGGTAAAAACGGCACACCTCCGCCGCCGCCGCCATTGCCCCCAACTCAACTCATCAGTAGATCTCAACCAAATCCGAAACTGTGATTCTTGCTGCAGGTTCGACGCGCGGGCGCTGCTGGAGCGGCTGCGGAACAAGCGGCTGATGTTCGTGGGCGACTCGCTGAACCGGAACCAGTGGGAATCCATGGTATGCCTGGTGCAGCAGGCGATCCCGTCGCGGGAGCACAAGACGCTGCGCAAGTTCGTGGGCCCCAACGGCTCCCTGAACGTGTTCACGGCGACGGAGTACAACGCGACGGTGGAGTTCTACTGGGCGCCCTTCCTGGTGCAGTCCAACTCCGACGACCCGCAGGTGCACAGCGTCACGGACCGGGTCATCGCCTGGCGCTCCATCGCCAAGCACGCCAGGCACTGGAAGGGCGCGCATTACCTCGTCTTCAACACATACATCTGGTGGCTCAACACCTTCGAGATGAAAGTGCTGTGAGTCTCTCTGTCCGTCGGCACCACATTTTTCACTCTGTTGGACATTATCATGCAGCAAATTGCTGACAATTGGATGAACTGCGATTGATCGATGGGTGATTGATTGGTGAATGCTGAATCTTGCTCGCTGCAGGAAGAACCCGAGGGTGTCGAGCCGGTGGACGCTGGTGGACCGGCCGGTGGCGTACCGGGAGGTGCTCAAGACGTGGGCAAAGTGGGTGGACAGGCACATCGACCCCATGAAAACCAAGGTCTTCTTCATGGGCATGTCTCCCAATCACATCGCGTAAGTCACGTCTTGTGATCACACCAACTCTCGCTTACCAGTTCTTCATCCTTCTTTGCTAGCTCTAGTGGTCTGTGCTCATGTGCATTTCCATCCCGCAATTTCCTCGCGATTTCTTGGTTGCTAGCGTCACGGGCCGGAATTCCAACTCCAACCTAGGCTTCTTCTTTCTTGGGCACTACTAAGAGCATCTCTAGCAGAACCCGCAAAACGCGAACCCGCAAAACAGTTTTGCAGGTTGCGCAACTCGCGTTTTTTTGCTCGAAACGCGGCGTGGCGGAGCAGAAGCCGCAAAGCAGAACCACAAAACAGAATATTTTGTTTTGCGGTTCTGCTTTGCGGTCTCTGCTCCGCCGCGCCGCGTTTCGAAACTGCATATGCAAAACATGAAGTACACATGAATGTCATAAAAATGGAATGATAAATAAATTAGACCTAAATTATAAAGATTCATATTACAATAGTAGGATATTATGAATCCTCATAAATAGTTTATTACAATAAAAGTTTGAATCACACGAATTAAACAATAATTCAATACAAGATGTTGTAGAATAACAATATTGTTTGAATCAAACATGCCTCAAATGAACTAAAAAATAGCTATTGCCCATGCAGCTGCCAAATGTGTTCAACTAGGTCTAGCTGCAGCTGGTTGTGTGCCTCCTTGTCCTCTATCTCACGGTAAGTCTGCAGAAAAGGTTCGACGCGATCAGTGTTTCTAGCTGGCTTCACACGGCTACCAAACATTGTCATAGGACAACTCCAAGCCCAAGCCCCTTTCATCCTCTATGATCATGTTGTGAAGAATCACACGACAAGTCATGATGTTTTTGAGAGTTTTCTTGTCCCAAAAACGAGTTGGTCCTCGGACTATGGCAAACCTAGATTGCAAGACACCAAATGCCCTCTCTATATCCTTTCGGCATGCCTCTTGAGCCTTTGCAAATTCAGTTTGCTTCTTGCCTTTTGGATTTGAGATGGTCTTCACGAATGTAGTCCAAGTTGGGTAAATACCATCGGCAAGATAGTAACCCTTTGTGTACTCATGCCCATTAACCGTGAAGTTACAAGCCGGAGCATCACCACTTGCTAGCCTACGGAGGAGATGAGACCTTTGCAACACGTTGATATCATTACATGTGCCCGGCAAACCAAAGAAGCAATGCCAAATCCATAGATCCTCGGACGCAACGGCCTCAAGCACAATTGTTGCATCGCCTCCCCTGCCACAGTACTGTCCATGCCATGCCTTTGGGCAGTTCTTCCAAGTCCAATGCATACAGTCAATACTACCTAGCATGCCTGGCCAACCTCGCGGCTCATTCATCGCCATGAGCCTCACGGTATCTTCTTCGTTTGGTGCCCGAAGATAAATATTTCCATAGAGTTTTATAATGGTTTTAGCAAACATACGAACGAACTCGATCGTAGTATCTTCGCCAATACGAAGATACTCATCGGCATAGTCAGCCGGGACGCCATAGGCAATGACTCTCATTGCGGCGGAGATCTTCTGGTACGCGCTGAATCCCATCAAACCCGCAGCATTCCTTCGACGGGTAAAGTACCGACACTTCGCCTCGCAAGCTTCTACTATCTTCACGAAAAGAGAGCGGCGCGTACGGTACCTTCTTCGGAAGATGTGAGCCGGGTACGTCGGGATGTCGGCGAAGTAATCGCGCATGAGAAGCTCGTTGCCGTAGAACCGGTTTCGCAGTATGCAAAGGCGGCCAACCTTGGATCCTTGCCGCCGCTTTGCATACCGGTCTTCGAACTCCTTGACGGCGAGGACGGCGACTACCATTTGTCGCCGCCGGCTTTCGAACATCGTCTCCACATCGGAGTCGTCGGAGGAGGACGAATCGGAGAGGACGAACTCTTCCTCCGGGCTCAACTCCATCTGAAACGGGCAAGGCATATTCACTACATACTACTCCGGCCGAAATCAAAGCGAAATCGAGCGGAAAAGGACTCACCGGCAGATCGGCGGCGGCGGCGCAGGTTTGGGTTCTCCACGGACGCGGCTAGCCGGAAACCGGGGGCAGGGTACCTCCGCGGCCGGGGCAACTCGCGTGCGGCGGGGTGCCTTCAGATGCGGCCGGGAAAAGGAGGGAATCGCAGGCGGCGGCGCTGGCGGCGGCGGCGGCGAGATGGGGAAGAAGAGAGAAACAACGCGTGGTGAAAACTCCCACCCGCGAACCGTTTTGACCAAATGCAGGGCCCCTCGGTTCGGCGCCGAAATCCGCGAAAAAGCCGTTTCGAGGCGCGGATTCACGGCCCCCACAAAATCTTTTACGGGCCGGTGAGTTTTGCGGGTTCTGTTCTCCGCGTTTTTGCGGTTTTAAATCCGCATCGGGCGGTTATTATGCAGGTTTGCCCCTTTTGCGGGTTCTGCTAGAGATGCTCTAACTCCCTGTCTCCTAGCTTACTGTATTGTCAATTTGTTTGGTGAGTGAGACTGTGAGACGCAGATCGCAGACAAATCAGGGCAGTGGCTTCCCAAGGAAGGGGATTGACAAACTAATTTTGATCTCGAATGGTTTTGACACGTGCTTCGCAGTAGGTGGCCCGCCCACACCAACCACAGAACGAAGCAAGAGAGAGATTATTAAGCCGTAGAACAAAATCTAGCCCAAGAGCAAGAGCATGGGCATGACCTCAACTAGGTATTGTTGAACCGTGCCTGTCCCACGAGCTTGTCCGCTGACTTGTATGCGTTCCAAACTTGGCTTAACTCTCTTGATGGGTTCTTCAGTTGAGAGTTGTGACCACACCAAGTTGAGAGTTGTGGCCACACTAGCTGGAAGGTTCAGATAATTTGAAGATGATTCCCCATATGATACATGCGTTCAGCTAGTACTCACTCTGGTTCTATCAGTAGTTCTAGTGATAAGAACAATTGAACCAAGCAGCGTTCCATAACTAAGAAGTGCATGTTCAGCATAAAGCTAGAACAATCCAAATCCCGGTAACGCTAGCTGGAGCGATGGGAGAAGTGTCCTTGCAGTGCAAGGATTCGATCTGCATAGCATAATTTAATACTACGTGTGGTATACATAGCAAGAAGACTAGTCTTTGTAGATATTAATGTATACATGCATCTACATAATGTCCCCCACCTAATGCCATTGCCAAGAACCTAGCAAGCGCAAGCGTCCAAAGATCCAAAACCCCTTTAGCAGTCACCCTCCGTCGCTTTCCTCATTGATCGGTCGACCAAGGTTAAGGCAGACACGTCCTTAACAGCTGCTTAAAGACACAACTGATAATAACAAATGAGGGAGACAGCTTACTGAATCATAGTTAACCATGTTTCGTATACACTAGCGTACCTTTTTAGTTTTGTAGCCCTTGATTCTCGCTGGCAAATGCTGCTTTAGAAAACGACATGTATGTGCACAAAAGGAATCGACCTACACTGATACACATCATTCCACCAAAAGCAACAAACTAGCAAAGGTAGCATGTGTGTTTGCTGCTCGTGAGGCCAATGATGACGACGGTAATGCTAAATAAACTGAAGATTCAGAGCAACCGACATAGTGGCATCTGATGAATCTTCCCAGGGGAATCTGAACCCACCAGATTTTGCATGCTCGGCTGATCTGCCAGCTTTGATCGATTTGCTTGCTCCTTTCTTTGTCAGTTTTTTTAAACGTATTTGTCCGCTATATTTTTTCCCTCAAAAAAATTATGCTCGCTTGTTTGCAAGCTGCAACTGAACTAAGTGTGGATGAATGTAATGTGCGTGCAGGCCTGACGCGTGGGGCGGGAGCCCGGGCGCGGTGAAGTGCGCGATGGAGACACAGCCGATCCTGAACCACACGGGGCCGTTGTACATTGGCACGGACTGGCGCCTGCACGGCGCGGCGGAGGGCGTGCTCCGCTCCATGCGCCGCGTCCCCGTCCACCTCGTCGACATCACGGCGCTCTCCGAGTACCGCAAGGACGCGCACACCTCCGTCCACACGCTCCGGCAGGGGAAGCTGCTCACCCCGGAGCAGCAGCGCGACCCGCGCGCCTACGCCGACTGCATCCACTGGTGCCTCCCTGGGCTCCCCGACACCTGGAACCACTTCCTCTACACGCAGATCGTCTCTGGCTCGCCACCCCTCGCGTCGTCGTCGTCCTAGCCTCTAGCCTACTGATTCTTCTCTCTTTTATTGAAGGGATTTTTTTCTTTTTGGGTCTTCTCTTTCTCTTTTGGTTCTCTGTGTAATCAGTCGGTCGGTCCTGTGAGTAATTCTTTTGTAGAGGTTAATTAGACTCACAAATGCACTACGTTGGCTGTGGATGGAAGTGTGCAACACATGATGATAGTAGTGGAAATGTGACACGGAGTACTGCCACTAAACTGGTTGGGTCATTATTCCATGATGAAAAAGAGAAGATATATAGGAAGGAAGAACACAGGTGAAACTCACTTTCTCGAGCTGATCATGAATATACGCAATCATCATTTCCTAATGTCACAATAGCCACGACATCATCGTACTTCCCTCCAGTTGAGGTACTCCCGAACGAGCAATCTCAGTATGGATGCTGGCAGCGTGGTGTGGCCACCACTAGCATTTGTGAGTTGTGGAACTGGGAGTGCCCAGCTTGCATCACCCCCAAAGATCCTCATAATTTACATGGGACCGTTCAAATTGGCCTCATAACTTTACATGGGACCGTTCAAAGTGGCCAGGTTTTTGGACCTACCGAACTGCAGGGCCTACAGCACATGCAGACATAATACTACCACCAAAGTGACCAAACCTATAGTATTCTACTTTTCTGCACGAGCACGATACATACGATTAATATACCAAATAGATAGGGCTTAAATGCCTTGCTTCGCTGGTAGTAAATAGCAGAAACATGACCAGTAAAATTTAACATGCTGTGAAATACTTGGATAAAAGCAAAAGACAAACTTATTTGGATGAGTGTCACTAATTAATGCATTTAGGTGAACATCCCAGCAACACATGTAATGTATTCCATACAAATTCCAGAATGTGTTTCCTTGTCCTTCCATACTTATATATTTGCCTCTACAAGTAACAGGAGTAAGAGACTCATCGAAAAGTACTCGAGCTCTTTTCTTCTCTCTTACAGACCGCATAGACTTGTTTTTTTCCGAATGCGCCAGCCTAATAAAGGATGTAAGGGCTTTGAAAATTGCTGCAAAATCTTCACCTATCGGTTTCTTCTGGTAGGTTAACATTTCCAAAATGTATCAGCTCCATTTCTTCTTTCCAAATCTGCGGGTCCAAGCAGAAATGCAGTTGTCAGCGGCGCAAACCAAAAAACAATTGAGATCGGGACAAACCAAACTTGCAACCACAGAAAGAGCTCAGATAACACAGGCAGAAAAGGTGTAGAGCACATACGTTGTGTCGGAATTCAATCCTGATGTGAGGAACATTTGTCTGGTGGATGTCATTGCCGTCAGGGCCTCTCCTATAGTAGTTCCTACCAATCCAATGGGACTAGAGGGAAAAAACACACAGCTTAGAGATAATTTATGGATCATTGGGAGATGAAATGACCAAGGAAATCAACAAATACATACCTTCAGCCTATGAGAGAAACCAGACTGGTACACAGAATTCCTAGCTATTTCACACAGGTCGCATGAACTAAGCTTCCACAGCTGCCACAAGTAACATTCAGTAAAACAATAAGCAGAACTAAGTGGGCACAAAATAGATCATATAGCTAGATGGAGCTTAGGAAATTACCGAAGCAGCAACACTGTATTCTTCAACCAAAGGTTCTTTCGTTAGGTGAATTTGCAAAGGGTCATCAGTTGAGAGAGAAACATTAAGGCCTCTTAGGAAAAATGTTGGGAAAGGGTTCCGGTGATAGTCAATAAACAAAGAGTTGTTGCTTAAAGGAGACATCGCAAGACCAATCTGATTCCAGGCAAAGACATGATGATTAGTTTCTTCCAACGAATGTCCAACAAAAAGAAGATAAAATACCACTGCTGACCTGAGCAAGATAATACAAGTACTGGAGGACAGGGGACTTCTTTAAATTCACCCCATGAGCAATGTTATGAGATGTGAGAAATGCTGCAGCAAGATGATCAATGTCGCCAGCCTGAAGACAAGAATCATTGAGACAACATGTACGAGTTAAATGCAGAAATGTATATCATGTGGTATGGATATACCTCCCCACAGTGTGGACGAAGTTTGATTGTTGTCATGCCCTTAGAGTCACGCAGCTGCATATATTTTACAAAATGTTATATCTGTTTAACTTTTTATTAACTAAAAAGACATGGGGAGATCTGGGCACAAGATGTTATCACCTTGTTGAGTGTGTACAGGTTAGCATAACAATAGTATACATAATATGCATAGGCTGGATTGAAAACATTAGTCCACTGCTCAGGTGTCGGCATGTGTTTTGTTGGCGCCTTTCAGGTTTGCTTTCATCATCCACCAAATCCAAACCAACAACCTGCAGATAATAGCATAAGAAAAAAATTATGGATGAAGAAAACGGGAAAATGACATGAATGGTCCATAACAGAATACTAATGCAAATAGTGGACATCGTGAATGAATTTACTTAAATCGGAAAATTATTCTGCTGACCAACTGTTCTCATACTGCCCGTTAACTTTCTAAAGATTGTCCACACTTTTCTACTAAAGCAGAGAACAAAATTGATCTTTCAAGCATTAGTCAATAACTTTTTCTTAAGACATACACGTCAGTCGCTTTTCTATTTCAACCAATTGCAAGGTGACTAGATTAGTGCTGAAAGCCACACCCACATCTACATTAAACAGGCAAGTAGCAAATATGTAAAGTATTTCCACTGACCTGTTCTAAGAAAACGTGCAGCTGAGGATGTGAAGAAGGATCAACAGTCACTTCAAAAAGTGGAAGAAAAATGTTGTCAAGGAGGTTCTGGAATGAATTAATCGTCCCCATCTCCCTGTATACATTGTAAATCCGAGGAATCTGCAGAGAAAATTAAACAACACATCAGCACGGCTACTCTGTTAACAAAAGGTTCAATATACCAAGTGGATTTACATTCCATTTTGGTTTACACGAAGTTAATAAATTCAGTAATGAAAAGTATGGCAATTGTAAGTCCAGAAACAACTAAAAAGGACAATAGAGAGCATTACCTGAATTAACCAAACAACGTTGTCGCTGTACAATTCATTATTCACTATCCAACTTGCCATCTGATCCCACTCACTTTTCTTTCTCCCGTAAATAGATATCCGATATTCAGCCATCTGATAAAGATTATTAGAGTAAGAGCCATTAGACATATAGCAAAATGGTTAAATCAATATGTAAACACTGCGTGTACATGACTAGCAAATGTTTCCCCATTAAAAACAGAATTACGAAACTAACTAATTCTAACACTCAAGACAATCATAAAGAAAGAAGAAGGCACCTGGTATTTGCTTGCTTCGAGGTCAGCAAACACTTCTTTAGTCAATTCAGCGAGGAAGCGGCCTAGTTATAGAGACAAAATAGTTTAAAAAATTATCCATACGTAGTCTATGTTGACAGTGATTCTAATGCGGCACAAAAGTTAACAGTTGTATAACAGCTGAGATAAGTGAAATGACAACAAAGAAAGGCAGAATTATATCGACTTCTGTAACATTTAGGAAACAAGAAAACAAATACCCACCTTGAATAAGGTTGTCCTGCTTAAGAAAGATCTCCCTCAGGCGAGATTGGCCACATGGATTATATTTCAGATTGAACTTGTCAAAACGGTGAAATGTACTCTTATCAGCATGCACGTCTAAGAGATCAACATTGAGGTCATACCTAGGAGATAGGTAAAACAGGTTACTTTAAAAGAGGCAACGAAAGATAAATAACAGCACCATCAGATATAGGATTTCAGTTACCCAGTCAAGTCCAAACTCTCAAAAACCTCTTTAAGAGTCAAATAGGTCCCATCTCTAAATATCACAACCTGCATAAATGAAATTTTGGAGCGTATGTCAAATGTAGGACATTCTAGGTCTCTCTTTGTTGATTCATTAGAGAACAACAGCAACGCTTAAGTAAGAAAAAGTGATGTACCTCATCAGGTTCTTTCCTCAACTTCGACTTAATAAACCTCAACAGATGCTTCTGGTTCATGCATGCAGAGTGATGAACATGAGTATCAACCTTCCTGACATTGTAGAAGTCCCTGTGTGGTGCAGCTTTCTGAGCAAGCAGCTCTCTATCCGCATTGACCATCAAATGAAGATTAAATTTCTGAGAGGTTCATGAGAATGAAAACAGAAGTCAACGCCCAGAATAAAAAAGCTTGCGCATGCGCCATTATAATGTTTTCAGCAAGATCTATGAATCAAGGTAGCTTCACAGGTCGGTGATGACAAAATCTCAGATGACTTACTTGCTCTAGAAGATTTAAACGGTGATGACACACAGTTCGGATATCCCCAGCAGCCAACACACGAAGGATATAGTGCATATCAGTAAAGAAGGTCGTAGCATCGGCAACAGGATATAATCTTTCTTTAGCTGCAACAAAACAAGGACAATGTGATGATCAACATGCCCCAAACTGAGAAAATTATGAAATACAGAAACTACAAGAAATGAAATGGTTTTTACTCACAATCTTTACTGGGATATAGATGAACAACACCATCAACCATTTCAAAATGATGCTGAAAGAAGATAAACCAATATTTAGGGGAAAAAAGGAAATCGACATATGTGTAGCCAGTCATTTGCGCACACCTAGAAAAATGTACTTACTTCAGTTTTAGTCTGATGTTCATAATTGAACGGGTTTGGGTTAGGTTTTGGGGTACTAGGATCAGTTATGATTTCCTTCTCCCAGGGAGCAACTTCTTCTCTGAAGATGTATTTCTCTCGTAGCTCAAGGCATTTCTGAAGAACTTTGTACGCTTCAATTTCATCACGAGAAGGAGTCTCTGAGGCAAAAACAAGAATAAGTACAGCCGTAGCAACATGTAAGCTAAGAACAATAGTGATAATTAGGTTTTATTTAGTTACTGAGATCAACATAATCAAGTTAATGCTCATTATACTTTCCAGCTGACAAATGTCTACATGTATATACATACAGAGAAAAGGAAAAGAATCCCATGAACTGAATAGTGAGATGTCGAAAACACCCAGTTTGAAGACTTAATGAGAAATTCCATAGTGGCTGAAATTATCGAATAAATAGATACATAGAGAAAGAACATACCAACAGCTGTAATCTTTATCCTACTGAAAGTTTCGTGTTCAGGTTCCTTTCGAAGTATATCAGCTGCTACTGGATTTAACTGGACCCCATGCAGACTGCCAGTTGCACTGTGAGATCTAATCATGTTTGTTGACGATACTTGTTTTACATCCCCATTCTGACTCGCTTGAACAGGAAGGGGGTCTGATCCCTGTGCAGTGAAACAAAATTTTCTATCAAGTACAAGCATAACTAAGGTACATTTGAAAGTAGAAAGGTGACCCTGAACAAGAACGTTGAGGAGATGTAACAAACGAAGTTGCAGAGAAATTCATATATAAACTCTAAAGGAAAAAATAAACAGTTTAGAGAGGAATAGCACATACAACTGGGAAAAAACATGCAACTTAACCTTTATAACCATTCCTCAATTAACTTACAGTATAACTGGAGGCCAGGCCCAAATACAAGGAAGTAAACCACTAAAGATTGTGTTGGTACAGGCATGTTTCCATTCACTTAATGACAATGAAATTTGCAGAAATCCTTAGAGACCAAAGTTTCTTTTCATTGAAATACAAACCATACACAAAAGTAAGTATCAGGGATTGCTTGTCAGGCATATCCATCTTGCACTTACAATAGCCCCATTTGTGCCAACGTAAACAGCATCATCATTTTTGGAATCCAGCTCAAGATCAACATCCTCATCTGAGTCTTCGATGCTCTCAAATGTACTGACATTAGGAACAGAAGATTTCGGTGTGGTTGGTCTAACCAGAGACCCAAATCTTTTGTTCGAAGCAGGAGAAATAGTCGGCTTGCCTGAGAGGTAAAAAGGCCAAGCATTAGCATAAAACGTCACGGGGAACTACTAGCACATTACAACTGAACAAAATATGTTTCCTGGTGTCCAGTACTCAAACTGCATGATCACGCTACTGCATCCTGTTTCTACCGTTTCTATCATGTCCCCATAAATATGTATATTCACTTATTCATCACTAAACGGTCATATTGAGAGCTACCGAAAGACCTCATACAAGTCAATATAAGCTAGATAACATTTCCGAGATGCATAGTTTGGAACATTCCAAGCTTGCCAAATTCCCAAACCCTACAAATCCAAAGAGAACGACATACACATATGACTAGTATTAAGTGGTGAATACTGAGCCACAGAACATGTAGCTGGTGTCTAGCTAGTAGTCAAACTGCATAAGAAGCCATGTCACACTACACACTACAGCGCATGTTTCTACTGTTTCGTCATGTCCCAATTGAACATATGTGCGCCACTACACAGCCATACTTTGAGCTACCGAAAAGAGTGCATATAAGTGAATACGCTAGATAACATTTCCCAGATGCATAGTTTCAGGCTTTGTCAAATCCCAATGCCCGAACCACAAAATCCGAAGAGAATGTATACACATATGAACTATTATTAAGTGGTGACACTATGAGATGGATTGGCCGGGCCGAGGCTAACACCGCACTACTACATACCCGCTCAAATTCACCCCCACTACCGAACCGTATCCTAGCGCACTGTACAAATCACGCTACAGGGATCAATACATGCTTCACACGCTGCAGGCGCGCGCGCACGCGCCGATCACATCGCTCTGGGTAGGAATCAGGGGAAGCGGTGCGTACCCTCTCGGCCGGTGTGGAGCGGCGGGAGGCCCGGCGGGATGGGCAGGGTGCGTCGATCGTGGTCCCTGGTCCGGGGAGGGCGGTCCTCCTCCTCCCCGTCCGTGTGGTCGTAGTCGCTGTCCTCGCCGTCGGGGAGCAGGCGGCGGCGGTGCTGGCGGTCGAGGGAGCGGGCGAAGCGGAGGAGCTGGTCGAGGGTCTTGCGGTGCATGTAGTAGGCTGATGCGGCGGCGAATGAGGCGCCGACGAGGGCCGCGACGGCGAGGTGGAGGGCGTAGGGGGAGGACTCCATGGCGTGGTCTGGGGTTTGGGGGCGGATGTGGGATGGAGCCGACGGAGGCGGCGGCGGGTGAACGCTTATATGAGGGAGGGGAGAGTTTAGGGAAGTAGCCAAGTAGGGGAAGTTAGTGCCTGATTGGTGGGGCCCACTAACTGAACATGGGGAATTTTGGTGTGCACATTCCCTTGGGGCAACTTGGAATATTGTACATGGATATGCACATTACATTCGCAGCACAAAATGGATATGCACATTTTACATGCCTTGATACAAGGTGTTGGTGTGGTGAGAAGGGTTGAGCTAGGTCAACTCGGAACCTTTCTGTAAACAAAAAGATGTTGGTCACGAAGAGAATCAGTATGGACAAAAGAAAATGGAAGACAGCGAGAGCCATGCAGTTGGGAGGAGGAAATGACACAAAACCACCACATTTGCGGCTGAGTTGTCAGATAACCACCATCTTTGGGGTTTTTTGACACATAAGTACCACTATTGGGGCCATGTTGTGACGCGGAGCACTGATTTTTCTGTTTAAGCATTTTGACACGATTTCTGACAGCTCGGACCCACCCGTCAGGTCTACGTGGAAAAAAAAAGTAGGTCAACGCTCTGGTTCCACCCCCGCTCTGTGGAGCTCGCACGCGCCCGCGCCTGGCCGGGGCCGCCGCGCCTTGTGGACGCGACCTCCTCCCTCTCCTATTGCCGGCCAGGTGCACCACCGCGCCACTGACCCATGGGTCACGGCTGGTCCAGCGGGACGACTCGCGAGCGCGGCGACCTGGCAGCCTCGACGCACTCACTGACCTGGAGCAGTCCACGTGGAAGCTGCCCATTCCTGGCGAATCGATCTATACGGGGACACAATTGACGGTGCGGCATCGCCAAACCGTAGTCCAGGAAGACGAAGACCATGTTGGTCGTCGGCAAACTCTGGACGCCGTGCACGTTCTCTATGCACAGAGCAAGAGAGGGGGATGAGGGAGGCCACAGCGGAGAGCTGTTGCGGGGCCGGGACTGTGCCAGCGAGCAGGGATGGGGAAGGCCACGTCGGAGAGCTGCAGCGGAGGCGACCGGCCGCCGCCGAGGTCGGCGTGTTCGCGCTGACCCGCCACATCGCCGTCGACGCCTTGGCGCTGCTCCCGGGGCCGAGCCCTTGCCCAGGGCGCTGCAGCTGGCCCTCCCCGCACGTCGCCGCGCCTGGCCGCGGCGGACACGACCCCTCGCGTTGGGCGCCGGCGGCGCGGACTGGCGCCTGGGCGCGGGCGGCCCGGCCAGACGCGGGCGCGGGCGGCCCCAGCGAGGCGCGACCAGGCGCGGGCGAGGAGGCCGTCGGCGGCGGCGTCGTGCGGCTCCGGCCAGACGCGGGCGGCCCCGGTGAGGCGCGACCAGGCGCGGTCTCGGGCGGCCCCAGCCATGGCGCGGCCAGGCGCGGGCGCGTTGACTTCCTCTTTTTTCTTTTCTTTTTTCTTTTTTTCATTTGCCACGTCAAAATGATTAAACAGCCATATTAGTGCTCCGCGTCACAGCATATCTCCAATAGTGATATTTATGTGCCAAAAAAACCCAAAGATGATAATTATGTGACAACTCAGCCGCAAATGTGGTGGTTTTGTGTCATTTCCTTAGTTGGTAGAGTACAAGAGAGTGGCTTTGCTTTTGCTCGTGAATATATCGTGCGCAATCATCAATCAGATTTGAACCCTATTTGTCCCAAGTAGAAATCACATCATCGTACATGTGTCACGAGTGGTATCCAAACAAAGCATGGTGGGCAATGAATCATGACGAGGAGGACAACACATGTCACCACGCAGTCAATTCCAAATGAAAAAGAAGACAGTAAAGACAGTTTGTATATTTCAGTAAAACTCGTAGAGCCTCTGTTTGGCTCCCGAGATCACATGCTCTGCCCTAATAAAAAATCAGAAAAAAATATTTGATTTGACCTTGGGATCATATTTGAAGAATTGTTTTCCACCTTGAAACCTTAGCGCTATGACCTAGAATAATATGTATACAATTGCACCATTGCGCATAAACGAAAACAAGTTCATGTTATTTTGTCCAGGTATTGGACAAGTATAATGTACTCGATCCTTTGCTAAAAGATAACCCAACTCACTTGTCAACTTCGCCATTGGTTTTGCCTGGTGCAAGTCCATGTATTGTGATTATGTGATATACATAGTTGATTATCTATGTAGATATAATAACTGTGTTTGTTAACACAATGAGTTGTATTATAGAGTAAGAGAGCGACTTTGTTTTTGCCCGTGACAATCCCATAACTCAGATATGTCTTGTCCCGAATAGAACTTCCATCAGATTACCTGTGTTTCAGGTTATTTCCAAACAAGGCATGGTAAGCATGCAATTAACTCAAGAAGAAAAATAGGGCACTTATGAAGCTAGCCCAAACTTTATTTGCAAGAGAATATGGTACTTCAACAAAAGTCGGTAGAGCGCATTTCATTGTTTCTTTTTATTTGGCGTTCAAGAAGCACCCAATTCAGCAGTGATGAATATTATTAGAGAGGTTCTATTTTTTTTTTGGTTTTAACATGCAGTTATCTTTACTATTAAATCTGGCTTGGTGAATGTCTGGTGTCACGGTCCCCCCTAATCACAAAAATACCACCACAAGGTGTTGTGGTGGGGTGAAGGGTTGAGCTAGATCAACTCAGAATCTTTCCGTAAGAAGAAATGCTGGTCACGGAGAGAATCAGTACGGACAAAAAAAGGAAGACAGTGAGCCGTGCAGTTGGAAGAGAACAAGATAGTGGCTTTGCTTTTGCTGGTGAAGATATCGAGCGCAATCACATCAGTCAGATTTGAGCCCTATTTGTCCCAATTAGAAATTCCATCATCCTACATGTGTCACGAGAGTGGTATCCAAACAAAGCATGGTGGGCAATGACTCATGACGAGGAGGACAACACATGTCACCACGCAGTCATTTCCAAATGAAAAAGAAGACCGTCAAGACAGTTTGTATATTTCAATAAAACTCGGTAGAACTTCTGTTTTGGCTCCGAGATCACATGCTCTGCCCTAATGAAAAATCAGAAAAATAATAAAATATTTTAGAAAATTATGAAAAAATGGTGGAGAACATATACAAGTGTTCTAAATGCATGCCAAGTTTGTGATGAAATGATATGTATGTTGTTCTGGGAAAAAAATCAATGCTCTAAAAGAATATTTTTTAAATACCATTTTTTGGCATTTTTTTGGCACAGAGTACCAGAAATGTCATTTCACAAAACTTGGCACGTATGTAAAGCACTTGTATAGGTCCGTCACCGTTTTTCAGAGCTTTTGTGAAATATTTTGCTATTTTTTCTTTTCTTTTTCTTATTCGTGGCAGGAGCATATGAGCTCGGGAGCCATTTGTGAATTTCTGCAAAAAAAAATTGTTTTCTTTATTTTGTGTTGAAGAAGTGCCCAATTCACAATAAGGAACATCTTTGAAATGTGTCATTTTTTTTGTTTGACTATTGCATTTAAGATTATGCTGGAGTCGCTTTAGTAAAACTCATGGTAAATGCACACACAAAAATAGAAAGACCTCACTATAAACTAGATAAGAATGTGCCGAGAAAATTTGAAGGTACTTTAGAGAGTTGATAGAGCTCTTCTGCACTCCCATCCCCCCTCGCAAGAAGAAGATTTGAGGATCATATTTGAAGAATTGTTTTCCACCTTGAAACCTTAGCTATGACCTAGAATAATATGTATACAATTGCACCATTGCGCATAAACAAAAACCAGTTGATGTTATTTTGTCCAGGTATTGGACAAGTATAATGTACTCGATCCTTTCGTAAAAGATAACCCAACTCACTTGTCAACTTCGCCATTGGTTCTGCCTGGTGCAAGTCCATGTAATGTGATTATGTGTCATACATAGTTGATTATCTACGTAGATATAATAAATGTGTTTGTTAACACAATGAGTTGTATTATAGAGTAAGAGAGCGACTTTGTTTTTGCTCGTGACAATCACATAACTCAGATATGTTTGTCCCGAATAGAACTTCCATCAGATTACATGTGTTTCAGGTTATTTCCAAACAATGCATGGTATGCATGCAATTAATTCAAGAAGAAAAATAGGGCACTTATGAAGCTAGCCCAAACTTTATTTGCAAGAGAATATGGTACTTCAACAAAAGTCGGTAGAGCCCATTTCTTTGTTTCTTTTCATTTGGCGTTTAAGAAGCGCCCAATTCAGCAATGATGAATATTATTAGAGAGGTGAGGTTTTTTTTGTTTTAACATGCAGTTATAGTTGTAATGAGTCACTCCAATAAAACATGTGCCAAACTCAAACGAATTGGCGGAGAACTCAGTAAACATATATAAGATATGATAAGGTCACTGATTCTTTAAAAAACACGTCAGGTAGACTGGGGCATAGCCAGTGCTGAGGAGGTTGGGGCTGGTGTCTTTCCACTCATCCGATTCTGAGTCCTCAACTTCATATTTTGAGCGATATTGCATCACTTCTTTTAAAAATATGCCACGGGAATCAGAAGAGTGTGACCGACGGTAAAAGCACGCAGCAATTTCCTTATCCGACTACGGTTACTCATTTGGAATGTCAAAGAAAAAGGGTTACTCTCTTATGGGACAAGAAAGGATGTAGACATAAATCGTATGATGGCTACGAATATTAATAGAAGACAAGCATAGCTCGAAAAAGATACAATCCTTTTTCGTCTCGTCCTCGTCCGCGTCGCCCCCCGCGGGCGACCGGGCGAGCAAAACCAGCTCCTCCTCCCACCTCCTCCCACCCGCTTCCTCGCCGCCGCTGCCGGGCAAAGCCCGCGCGGTGCCAGCGGCGGCGGACCTTTCCTTTACCCGCTCGTCCGGAGTCCAGCGCGGGGCAACGACTGCCGGCGGCGGTGCGGCATGGGGGCGACGGACTCGTGGTCCAGTGCAGAGGGTCGTCGCGGCGGAGAGCTTGGTGGTTGGTGAGGGCGAGGGCGCCGTCTGCAAGGGAAGAGGCGCCCGGCGAGGTGCAGGATGGCGTCCGGCGGCGCGGGCCCGATCTGGGCCCTTGCGGGCCCGATCTGGGCTTGGAGGGCAGCGGTTGACTTCTGGTCGCCGTGCTCCTCCTGCTGCTGGTGCCTGAGCAAACCCCTCCTGCCATGCCATGCGTGGATGGGGGGCCAGTTTCGGCCACGGCCTGTATCTGGTCGCCACGGTGCAGCGTTTTTCCCCAGATGCAGATGGTGCTCGTCTTGGAAGCTGATGGGGTGTGGCGGCGACGCTTCTGGTGGCGGTCGACGGAGCATGACGGCAGGTTCCCCGCATAGTAGGAGTTGGTAGGGGCGACCAGGATCTGTCGGTGGATGGCGACGGTGATGGCCTTGACGCTGCAGCGCGGAGGCGGGGCTAGTCGGGCTGATCTGGACTGGATTCGCTCTGGACCGGATCTCGGCCTAACAGGCCCTGCCAGCTGCGTCCGGTCGGCGACCGCCTTTGGCGGTGGAGGACGGCGGACTTCCTCCTATTGGCTGCCACGCGTTGTGTCGCCCATGCGGACTGGGATCTGTTGCTGACCTACCTTGTCCGACATGTTGGGCTCGCGGTGCACTATTGTTGCTCACGAGGCTCGAGTTCGGGATGCCGGGGCGGCGGCCCTGGAAGGTGGACTGCGCGGGCGTCTCTACGGCGAGCGACGTGGCGGTGGTGATGGCCTCTTTCCTTGGTCGTGTGGATGGCGAGGAGCGGGCGACGGGGGTCCTGGTGTTGGTGGCGGCAACTCCCGGATCGTGATTTGGAGGCCATTCTCGGAGTTAGTTGGCGGTGCGACCTTACGAACGTTGTGTGAAGGTTTTTCCGAGCGAAAGCTCTGCGCTTCAGCGCCAATGGCGGCGATGCTTGCGAGTATCGTTACCCTCTTGAGGGCGCCATTGTGGGTACCTTTCCCGCGTTAGGGCTCCGGGTGAAAACCCTTGACCATCTCGGTCTCGATGATGACGGCGTGCTACGTCGTTTCCCTCATGAGGGCGTCATCGTGGAGCCTCGTACCTCGGGTCCATTTCCGGTGTCTTCGGTGGCAAGTTTGGTTCTCCTTGTGTTTCTCTTTTCTTTTTATGATCTGCTTTGTAAGAGGACCCCCTCATCACGTTGTATCGGTTTGGCCGTTGTGCTTTATTTATAAAGCGGGGCGAAAGCCTATTTCGAGAGAGACGAATATTAATAACTTGAGATGCTCTGTGAATCGCCACATAAAAGAAAACGTTCGACCTTGGAGTCATCTTTGAAGAATTATTTCCACTTGTTACCATCAGACCTAGCAATGAAGTAGAGCAATATACCATTGTGCATAGCATGGTGTAAATTTTGTCCATGTATTGTACAAGTATAGTACAGTCGACCTTTCTTTTTTGGAAGATCTTTGCTGAGAGATAGCCTCATCTTATTTGTCAAAACGTGAACGGACCGATATCGGTTTGTGCTTGTGCGTATGCAATTGTCCATATGTAATGTGATATTCATCTCAAAATGTAAGTCTTATATGTACTAGCAAAATGCCCGTGCGTTGCAACGGGATATGCTATAATTGTCATATGCATTTCATTTTCTTGTACCAGAAAATCATCCAACGGATGGCAAAAAAATACAACTCTATGTGTCTAACTTGCAAGACTACAACATGCATAATCTGAATACGTTCATCTCCAACTCAAAAATATGTACACTTGCAATCTATGGAAATTGGAAACAGAAAATACAGAGCAGTACATGATTTGACACCTCAAATAAAAAGAGCACCCGTGCGTTGCGACGGCCGGAGTGAATAACAAACAACTATTGGTTGAAGTCGATCGCAATATTATCTCTTGGTATACATCAAAAGTCTACATCTACCAACTTCCTCTTTTGATTCGACATATGCAGGGTTCACCATTGCAATTGATTCTTCACATTGTGTGTTGCGGCTAAACTCACGATTAGCTCTAATTTGCTCTATTCTAGCCTTTTCTCTACTAACCTCCTCTTCTGATTCGACATATGTAGGGTTCACCATCACAATTGATTCTTTACATGGTATGTTGCGTCTAAACTCACGATTAGCTATAATTTGCTCTATTCTAGCTTTTTTTTTGTTCTGGCTGCATATTTGCATATTTCTGCTTTTGTCGCACGCATTTTTTTGTCTTTTGTTCAGGCTTTAAATCTGCATATTTCTTTCTCCTCCGTGTGCATTTTTTGTGCAACTGGGTTAAATCCTTAATTGTTTTGCTTTGGTGATAAGCTTCACGACGCCTTTTCAATTTTTCTTGTTTTCTTCGTTGGTCATCCGTGCATACCTATCTCTATCTTTTTTCCATCTTTGCTCCTTGACATCTATGATTGGACATCAGGTCCCAAATTCGTCGTCTGCATTAGTGTTTTCCATACTGTATAAATTTGTCATTGATGAAAAAGATGAACTTGATTAGATCTTACAGAACACATTTAAGCTTTGGCCGTCTCCGTCGCGGCAAGTTGAGAGATGACTGCGGCGGCTGCCTCGCTATTACGTGCCAATTTTTTTCTGAAAACCTCCTAAAAATCGTGTCTTCTCCCGCCGCCACTCCACGAGGCGAGATACTACCTCTAAAAAAAGTGGGAGGGAGATCAAGATTAGATGCACCACCGGATCAGAACTTTATGGTTTGTAGAGGTGCATCCATGTAGGCAAACATTGATTAATGAGGCAGCAAATCAGGTTTGGCAAAGCCAATCGTAGAGAAGGAGTGGTGGCTTTATAGAGGTCCCGCCAGTGGCGAAGCTAGCGAAAAAATCCATTGGTTTCAGCCGCTTGTATATAGTGTAAATTTTCAGAAATAAGCAACGACAATGGTTAGATTAGTGCAGGATATTATATACTTGTTGGGTTCATCTGAACTCAACCCTTACACTACAGCTCCGCCACTGGGTCCAGCCATGAAGAGGTGTCAGGAGTCGGAAGTATAATTTACGCAAAGCTAATGAGGGAGTTAATCAGGTTTGGAAAAGCTAACCAGGTTTCACAAACAATGTGTGTATACGAACCATTGGAGCACGGACAACGTCGTTCTGGCAAAGTATGACGACACGTTCCGGCGAAGTGGAGACGGCGGCAATGTCGGCGAAAAGAACGGGTGGGCAAAGCAGGATTGCAGATGGGTTGTATGCTTCGGCCGGATACCTTGGTCGGGTGGCAGGTGTATATATCAGCGTTTCCATAGACCAGTCGTACCTGCATGTCGACCTGGGAACGGACCTGATACGTATTAATTGCCTTGGCCTACTTTTGTTTTCTTTGATCTAGACTTGGCCTACATCGGTTAGGTGTTGGATTGGATGGGCCGGGCTGCAACGGGGGTCTTAGCAATTGACTCGCCCTTCCTGAATTGTATAAGGATACTGCTTTTCTACACGATCGGGGATGGATTGACATACGGAACGGTTTTTTAGCGATGGGACGACGGACGAAAAGTGACGTACCAAAAAAACGGACGAAAATTTGGGAGGAAGAAACACTACTCGTATTATATAGTAGAGATAAATGTACATAGATATATAAGTGTGTGTTTTTCTTCTTGTATAGAACGCGCGCCGACGCGGCATCGATGTGGTGACAATCGTCTCCCTGTTTTGTTTATCAGAAAACACGGAGTTTTGATCACGTCGCATGACGTCGATAGGTGTATAGCTTGCAAACACAAAGCGATCGATGTCATGTTAAACTAGGGGTAACATTCTTCCTTTGAGAAAACAAGGTGCTTAAACTAGCACCGGCGCCGCTAGGATCGTGCTTAAAGTAGCAGAAAATCGGGAGTTTTGATTAGTATTGTAATAATCAGTCGCTTTCGTTGGCGTCGATGGACGTTAACATCTGCAGCTTCCCGGCAGCTTCGTGCTCTCGTCTTTGAGGTGCGGCTGAGGTAGCGATCGCGCCTCCGCGTTGTGATCGCCGACGCGTCGCTCGCTCCCCGCCGATCTGACCGGGTTTGCTTTCCAGTTGTTTACCGTAGGACGGCCTCCCAAAATAATACTAGTAATAATAAGAATAAGAATAAAAAACGAATAATACTGCACTATAATACTAGTGGTTGATCATTTCAAGTTGAAAAGAAAAAGGTACTGTGACAGCCACCCGAATGGTTACACGTGGGGTGCGCCTGGCAGAGATTTTGATCACTTCAAATAAGGTTTTTCACAAGACATTTTTTTTGTTTTTTTTACACAAGCCACACAATATATGGGTTTCTCCCGAAACTTTACGTGCTCACATAGAACATGGGGATGTATGCTTGGATTTTTTTTCCTAATTTTTTCGACATTCCAATTCTTTTTTATAGGGATTATATGCACATGGGAGGCAAAGTGAATTTCCGAATAATATTGCACTATAGTACTTGTGGTTGATCATTTCAAGTTGAAAAGAAAAAGTGTTTTTTTTTTGCGATTTGAAAAGAAAAAGGTTGATCACTTCAACAAGAAGAAGCGTGGTAGTACGTGACAGCCACCCGGATGGATGACACGTGTGCGGTAGGGTGCACGTGGCAGAGTTTCTGTGGCTAAGCAAAGGTTAAACAAACAGTAGACATGATATGATATGGTTTTCAATTGCCGCGTCGAGTCACTGGTCGAGGAGAGGTTGCCGGCCTGATCTCTCTCGCCCTGTCGCCATCGATCTTTGACTCGTGGATTGTTTGGCGAGACAAGACGCGCGCCGTCGCCATCGTGTCCGGCCAAGCCTTAGCATAGCAGCTCTCCCTCCTCCCTACAAATGGAAGCGATCGGCGCAGCCAAGAAGGAGAAAGAAGTTCGCAGGGCAGCGCAGGCAGCAACCGAGCATCAAGTTCACAGGGCGGCGTACTGAGCAACAGCCCAAGGCAATCAAGGAGCAGCTAGCGTGAGCAGCACCAGGCGGCGTGGACATGTCTTGCGCGGTGGCACCGCCGGGCTCCCCGTCTTCTCCCCGTCCCGCCTCCTCCAACCCAGCGCGCCGGACCACCACAGCTCCGGCACTTCCTCCTCGTTCCTCCCGGCATCCCCGCTCCGTTTCTTGACCCTCCGTGCGCGCATCATCCGGCCGGACCCCTCCTCGTGCGCCCAGGCCCTGCCGGCGCCGCCCGCTCCTCCTGTCACCACCACCACCACCCCCGCGCTCAAGCGCCACCGCCCGGCGCCTCTCCTGGTCCCGGACGCGGTCACCGTCGCGCCGCCGGTACTGACAACGGAGAATGGGATGGACGAGGTCGCCGAGCACGGGGAAGGCTTCGCGGCGTTCTGCCGGAAGGGGAAGGGCCGGAAGCGGGTCGAGATGGAGGACCGGCACGTGGCCGCCGTCGCGCTCGGCGGGGACCGCGCGCAGGCCCTGTTCGGGGTGTTCGACGGGCACGGCGGGAAGGGCGCGGCCGAGTTCGCCGCGGAGAACATGCCAAGGATCATGGCGGAGGAGCTCAAGCGAGGGCGGGGAGTGGAGGAGGCGGTGAGACGCGCGTACCTGCGCACGGACGAGGAGTTCTGCTCCGCCTCCGACGCGGAGGGCGGCGCGTGCGCCGTGACGGCGCTGCTCCGCGAGGAGGGTGACGGCGGGAGGCGGCAGTTGGTGGTGTCCGGCGCCGGGGACTGCCGCGCCGTGCTGAGCCGCGGCGGGAAAGCAGAGGCGCTCACCGACGACCACCGCGCGTCGCGGCGTGACGAGCGGGACCGGATCGAGGCGCTGCGGGGCGGGCTGGTGCTCAACTGCCGCGGCGTGTGGCGCGTGCAGGGCTCGCTGGCGGTGACGCGAGGCATCGGCGACGCGCACCTCAAGCCGTGGGTGGTGGCGGAGCCGGAGACGGCGGCGGTGGACGTGGACGAGCGGTGCGAGCTGCTCATACTGGCATCCGACGGGCTGTGGGACAAGGTGGGCAACCAGGAGGCCGTCGACGCCGCGCGCGTCGGGGCTGCGTCTTCCGGCGGGCTGCCCGCCGCATGCCGCCGGCTCGTCGAGATGGCGGCGGCGAGGGGATCCACCGACGACATCAGCGTCGTCGTCGTCCAGCTGCAACGCCTTCTCCGATAGATCGTAACAGTTAACACGACACGAGAGAGCTGTACACCGGCCGGCGCCATGGTCAGCCTACGTGTAGATAGATAAAGTTTTTGACGGCGTCTCGCCCCTGCTCGATCAGGCTGCGAGTTCGTTCGTTTGTAACAAGATCATCGTTGCTCGTCTCCAAAACGCAAGGGATCATGCACGTTTGGTGCTAATAATCACCAGTTAACTTTAATCAAGCTGGGCCTAGATGCCTTCTCTCAAAAATATTCATCACTTGTGCAATCTTTGTGTACACATTCTTGTATTTCTCGAAGTGGAGTGGAGCTTGTGATTCCGTTCTGAGGGCCATTTCTTTTCAGCTTAATTTGCAACTTCGAGCACAAGCCGTTATTTTGACAACTACATATGGCAAACTCAATGGAATACCCTTGAACTAGATATCCCAGATAAAAAAATAACAATTAAAGATAATCAATCTTGATGTTTATGTTCACGTAAAGTTGAAGAGAGCAAAATTTGTTTCAGAACAATTCATTATCACAAATTTGTTCTCGAACAAAGAATTACATTCACCACCTCCTCCTGTAAAATCAGCCGCCTGGGAAGTACATATTCAAAACCTCTGCCAACCTGAAGACTAACCAATCGACCCCCAACAGATATCCAAAAAAATCGCAGAAATTGCCCCGCAATAATGTCTCTGAAAACTCCAACAACCTCTTTTAGGGTGGTCAAACCACACGAAACACCTAGAAGCGTATGACCATCGACCATAACCCTCGGAACATATGAAAAGCCGCATCACACCTCTCACTATTCACATGTTAGTCGGCACTCTACACCTACACGATGAATTGGTGTCATCTTCGACAGTACATCACAGTACTGCAAAAAACAGCGCATGGAATGGCAGCACCTGAAAAGAAAAGGGAACGTTAAACCCATCAGATGATGCAGCTTCTGGACAATGTTTGTTGAGGTGGTTACATGGTGCGTTGGAATCACCATGCGCTCTAAGCAATGGTGGCTCATGATGCGCCGTTTGTTCTTCTTCAAAGAAGAACGTCAAAGAATCAATTAGGAGATATGCACATCTCATGCACTATTCAGGGCCTGCTGCAACTGAGCAAATGCTGCTGGATGGATCCTGCTGATGGCAGCATTGAAAGTTGCATCCCCGTGGTGAGCTGCACATGCTTTCAAGTTCTCTCTTAGCATGTTCTCTAGCGAAGCTTGTTTGATCGGATCTGAATCCTTTGCCTGATCAAGAGAATTGTTAGAGATAGTGCCTAATAATCTAGATACCCAAAAAAGAAAAGTAAAAGATCACAACTTACTTGCCGCTTTTTCAAGAATTTGCTAGCGTAACCTGAATTATCACTGCCAAGCCAAGAAGAGCTTGTGATATCGCCACTGCAGATTATTGTGCCAAGAATTATGCATAGAAATGAGAAAAGTCTATATATTTAGTTGAGATAAAAGAGCCAAAATCATATAAATAAAGAAGTACTCAGTACAATAGACCACCTAGTATCATCCTCGCTCTTCACTTCGCGGCCCCCAATTATAACAGTAGTGCAAACACTGCATAAAACAATATAAATGATGACTACCAAATTACAGGGTAACCCAAGACACTAACTTTCAGTTATCATCCACAGAAATGCCTTACCTCAATATATCATCGAGTTTGTCGATGATTTGAGGTATCTGCAAGGTCAAAACTACAGAAAGAGCCATTGCATATTCCTTCTGTTGTACAACAGTTGCATCGTCCACCTATCCAATGATATAGAGCTTGTTAAACAGCAACGCATAAACCACTGGGCACTTCGTGAATTCAGAAGTGCATGCCAACATATTAAGACTATTACATTGAGACTGATATTGAACACTTGTTAATCCTGCCAGTAAGCACAAGATGGGCAGATTATCTGAACAAAATGCAAGGATTTTGTTTACAATGCAAGCATATTCACAAATATCAGCTAGGCAAGGTTAGGCGCCAAACCAACAACAGATATACTGATTTAGTGAGTTTGATCATATGCATATCATATTTTGGTAAAAACATGTCAAGATCAACTGGTAAGGTTTAGCACTGAACCAAGAGCAGATTTACTGATTTGGTGAGTTTGATCATATTCACAGCATATTTTGGTAAACACATGTCTAAATCAAATGGTGGCAGCAAAAGAACCTACATCATTAGCCACCAGAACTATGAGAAAAGCATGTATTAACTATTAACTTGGAACATGTATGTCAGTCCAATAAACAGGGAGATGCTGCAGAATGTACCTTGTCAATCCACATATCAACCAAAGAAAGTAGCAGATTATTCTTTACAGATATCCCAGACTGTTGAATGTTTGCCAAAAGGGCAGGCTCCGACAATAGCTGCGCCGAAAAATTTGTATTCATCACTAAAAGCCTAGCAAGAATTGCTCCAGAGGATGCACGCACGGTTGTCCGAGAAGGGTTATGTTCATCATCTCGACTCAAAGATATGAAGACAAGTTTCTAGAGGTTAGCACAAATAAACAAGTCAGAATTATGAAATAGAAAGGAACAGCAGGGAATGAAAATTCATTTGAGCATTCCAGACTCGCAAACCAATCACAAAAGTACCTGAAGAGCGCTGGGTATCAATGGTGGAGCTTCCTGAGGAAAGAGCTGCACCCAGAAGCTCCGATTAGATTGATACAAAAAAGAAAAGAATGAAAAGGAGCTAACTCCATACTGTAACGTGTTGACATAAAAAGAAACAGGCATCTATAGTTCTATTACACGGTATTATGACGAAACATCCACAGATAGAATGGTCATTAATTAGTTCACAGGGCATTTACTTAATCCTAACGCTACAGATTCAGGAGAACAACGCTCATCCTTCCAAGTAGTAAGAAAACAAGGTTTCCTGAGATTTTGCTGAAATGATTTCAACATTGCTATAAATTCATTGCTAGTAACATCAAGTAAAGTTCTGAGGAAAATCAAGCTGCTTCAAAAATGGAAAACTAATAATAACCTGAACAAGAAGATCAATGACTGGAAGTGTGGTGAGAAGTCCCTTGTCATTTACATTTCCAACAATGGCGTCAAGAACATTCGCCAAACTTATACCGTGACTTTTCAAAAATTCTGAACCACCAAAAATTGTGTAATCCTCAACTATGTTGACTGCGACCTACATCATTCGACAAAACACTCCAAATCATTAAGCAGGCATGCCACATGCAGTACAAGGAACAATCCAAATGACATGGAGTAGGTTTACTTTTTGCTGCTATCTATGACATCCAAAATCAGGCTGTACTTACGAAGATACTCGTTCTAGTAAAAAAATGAGAGTCATCCTAGAAGGCCAAACTATTCAACTTTAACCAACTGAATTATTATGAAAAAAACCAAGTATGAATAACCACATATAAGTAGTTTTCTAGTAAAAAAATCAGAGTCATCCTAGAAGGCTAAACTATTTCAACTTTAACCAACTGAATTATTATGAAAAAAATCAATTATAAATAACCACATATAAGTAGTTTTGGCCCAGAAATACTTTCATAATATTATATATTCTGCATGTACATGTTAGTATATTAAACTAGCGCTCAAGGTTATGTTTTTTAGTGCATTGCATAAAAGGTTACGTATCATATATGACCAAAGACGTTTGCTTCTGTCTTTTAGCGTGGATGGGTGTGTATTCTAACCTCCAGATGGTCGAAGCCTCTATTCACAATGCCCACAAGATAAGGGAATAAATCCAGCAGTTGAGGTACAATAGATGGTGCATTCGAAAGGGTTGCTTCCCACAACTGCATTATGAATCTCAACGTCAGATAAGTTGTGGCCGTGCATGCACGCTCATAGGTGTGGGCTTGGTTAAGAACTACTTACCAGAACACTGTCCTCGAGAAGATTAAGAGCATCAGGGCTATCAACATTTATACCACTTTGCAGTATAGGCATAAGCATGTGGTAAGAAAGAGGCGACTGGTATCCAAGAGAAGAAACAAAAGTTTTAAGTGCTGCTAGCAGTTGAATCTGTAGCAAGCTTTCACCTGCAGATTCATCCCAGATCTGAAAAAAAACTCAAATTAGAATAACTAATTAGTTTATACTCCATCCATTCCAAAATAATTTAAGTTCTAGATATTTCCTAAGTCAAACTTCTCTAAGTTTGACCTTTACAGGTAATGTGTCAATATATACAACACCAAATGTATGAAGTACAAAAATATATTGTATGACGAACCTCATAAACTATATTGGTGTTGTAGATTTTGACATATTTTCCACAAACTTGGTCAAACAAGTAGTCTGACTTAGGACAAACATAGAACTTCAATTATTTTGTAACAGAGGGAATATTTTACAGCGCAAACAAAATATGCATAGTTATTGAATAGACTGATAAACTCACTCACTAAGTCAAAAGTTGATATTGTAGTATTTTATTCTGGCTTAAAGAAAACTAAAGAAATTGACTGCATAACGACTGTTATAAATACTATCTTGACACCATAGCTAATCTAACAAAATTGAAGTGCCGTAATGTTCTTAAGGTTTTTCGATGAGGAGGTCCGAATAAATATAGTTAGCATTGAAAATTTGTAAAGATAAACTGAAGAAATCATATTGCTTGAAAAGACTAATTTATCTCTCTTCTGATGTAACATTCAGAAAACGATGCGATGCCAAGTATAAAATGCACAAACAGCTCAGCTAACAACATAAGTATGGCCATGAATAGAGTACAGCTAACAGGATAATGGGCTTTCTACCACATTCATATCAAAGTGCCTGAACTATACCTTCTGAAAAAATTGTGATAACTGACTTGCAAATGGAATAACCTTGTCTCCTACATGTTCAAGAAGAACTGAGATGAAATTCAACACTTGTACCTACAGAAAAACACAAAGAGATACTCAAGTGTTTACAAGGCATGTGATTGACTAGTAAGTACTAACATAATGATGACACTCAAAACGGTGCAGTGGGGGTCAGGGACCCATTTAGGGCCTTCACATAAAGGAAAGCTGAAGGAAAAAAAGATGTACTATGGGAATGCAAACCTTGGAATCAAATTCTTGGACATCTTCTGTCAACTTGAAACACATTGTCCAACATGTCGGAAGACATTCAAACAAATCAAGTTCCGAAAAGCTAGATTCTTGGAAAAGATAACACAGAGAAGAGCATGCTGCTAGCTGAAAGTAGAACGGCGTGAACATGTTGTTAAACAAAGTAGATGAATATACGGAAATGACTCTCACAAAATCATAAATAGAAAACATACCCTGACAGCTATGTCATTATCCTGCAGCAATGCAACCAAAGCATGGTAGACCAATTTCCGTGTGTCACCCTTGATCTGCAAAGGTAAAACTATCAGAAGCTGAAGGAGGCGGGGAATCTGCAGACCGTCAACTAAAAATCTTGACATTAGTATTTTGCTTTTCTGATATAGTGATAAAGGAGCGAACCTCAGAAATCCATTGCCCAAGTAGCAATGCAACTTTTCGACGAATGATACGCATATTGGGATGACCATTTGAAATTTCTATCGATAGAGATCCATGGAACCTGTAGGAACGAGAAAAACTAAGGAAAGGTAGTGACGTATGATTCACTCTAGCTATTTATTTTGCAACAAAACTTAGCTGTCCCATCGAAAGGAAATCAATGTAAAGTCCTTACCGCGTAGGAACATACAAATGTAACATCTATAAGCATTTGCAAACAGCTGTCTAAAGAGTAAAGACGGATCAAGTTTTCACTAAATAGTGTACACCATTATGAAGATCAGCAGACTGGTTAAATGCACATCAGTCACATCCAACCTTTTATCAAGTAAATACAGAAACAGCGTTGCTCTCCAACTTACCATTCGTTAAAACTGAGGTAATTTGAAAGTTCATAATACACATGCCCAGCAGCTGTATAAGCAGCATCCTTTAAAAGCATTCCGGTTGTAACATCTGTTTCTAGTGGTGGAGAAACAGACATGGCTTCACGAAGAATAGAAACAACAACCGGAGCTAGTAGCTGAGGAAACACATGATTACATAAGCACTGGAACATTTAACAGACTCACAGGTCATCCATAAAGAATGTTATAATGTGCATACCTCTCGATACTTCTCAAAGATGACAATGAAGAGGGCTTCAGCACATGGTCGTTGTTTCTCAGTCCACTGGACCAAATTCTGCTCATGATGAAAGGATTCAGGATTCTCTGACCATTCCTCCAAATCTTTTGCTGTATAAATAAAGTACCTGGACAAGAACTGGTAAGTTTGTATCCTAAAAGGCTGGCAAAATCTAAAAGAAAAATATGAACACATAAATACTATTCCGGCAACTCGGGAATGGATGTAGCGTCCATACAAGAAAGTCTACACAGCAAACACCAATCATAGCATATTCTATTAGTTCATACAGTAGTGCTCCACAGTCCTTGAGGGATTCGCCGAGAATGTCATATTATATGTTTTTGGTGCAGAAACAATCCCGCAACTCGGGAATATGCATTTGTGGAACTGTCATAAGGCAGTTAGTTCAGCGGGTGAACTTATTAGAAAGTTCAGTAAGCTTTATTAATCACAAAAGATCAATTGATCCTGCCTAATCTATTTTTCCAATTCTTCAATGCAAGGCTCATCAAAAGGATTTTAAATTATTTTCCCAGTGGAATATCACATGGCTGGCCAAAAGATGCTCGTCCAGAGTAATGCTTCTGTGCAGTTAAAAGGAAGTCTGAAGTCATATCCTAACTTACACAAACTTGAGCTGTCTAAGTTGATGCTTGCCAAAGATCAAAACATGCAAACTAGCAGTATTCTGGTAGTCAAGTGAATTTGCGGAGAAGATTATATAAGCATGCAATTTCGACTCGGAACATTACCTCCTTATTAAAATGTTGCACAGCAACACAACTCGATCACCAGGCAAAACAACCTTCAGCATTTCACCAGCCACTGCTGCAAAGTTTTTCTTCCTTTGCTCCAGGCTTAAAGGTTGTGCACTTTCATTGATTACACGACCTGTGGCACTTGGTTTGTACTCTTTGCACTCTGACACTGATTTAACCAAAACCATGCATTGTATAAGAAACTCCTCAAAGGATGTGCCAGCCTGTTCAGGATTTGTGATCATATTCAAACAGAAGTCAACTGTAGCAGGAAGCACAGTTTGGTGTACGAAAGAATATGGATGTCTTGCTTGTAAGGTGACAAGGACTTTCATCAACTTAGTGCATGCCCTTTTTGCAAATTCCCATAGTTTAGCTTGCTTATCTTTAAAGGTAGAATCTGTCAAGTAAAATACAACAAGGAATAATTTACTTATGAGAACTGAACTGAAATCAACCAGCATGCCACACTTAACAGGTCAGATAAACTAACATCAGAGAGGAAGATTTAAACAAAGGTTTAATTTCATAAGCAGATATAAACAGGGCCACTTATATAAACAAGACTATTATGTTCTCCAAGTTTTCTGGGTAGCAAAAGGAATAATTCAATAACAGTTTAAGTTTCCTGCTGTGAGATCTAATGACCAGGTCAAATAAAAAAGGCAGGACAACAAAAAGGTATGCTATACACTTAGCAGTACAGCCAATACTTGGAATGCAGCATGTTAAATATAACTTGCGATGGATCACTATTTGGCAAAGTCAGAGCAGTTTCTGTCTATTAGTTCAAGACTATAAAGGAAGAGAGAATAAACCAATCAAGATTACACGAGAAAAACGTCACTTACAATAAGGAAGAAGGGACTGAATGGCAGTCAAAATTGTTGGACATACTTCCCTGACCTGCCAGACTTCCTGCAAATTAGAATAGCTAATCAAAACTCTTGTTTCCTAGATGAGCTGATGAAGATTGTATAACGTATAAGTATGGGCAACAAAGCAACAGCAAATTTGACTACCTGCGCTGTTGTTGAATCACTTGCAGAGCCTGAAACAATGAGTTGCCGGATGATTTTTAAACAAAGCAACCAACGGTCGCATATCAAAATTAGATCGTTTGATTGCTCCAAAATTGAATCTATGTCATTCCTCTGAGAGAGCATTGAAAGATTTTGCAATATAGTCTGCACGTCGCTCTTCCAAAGGTTCCAAGTATACTCAAATAAGTGGCTAGTAATCTGCATAAGACAAGAAATGTATTAGAACATAATACTCACTTTACGATCAGTATTCTAAGTCATTCTTGTTGATGGTCAATAAGAGTTGCAAGAAGTACAAAAGCAAGCTGCATCAATTCATGTTTCGACAAAAACAGTGATGTACACGCTCTGGAGCATGTCTCTTGATCAGTTCAAGAAGAGAGAGAGGTTAACATTATAATGACCTCTAGCTTCACTTGAGATGACTTAACATGCTTAAATTCAAAATAAATAGTGGACTTAATACACATCTGCTAATGCTGCGTGCCTGTGTGTGATGATAAACTACAGGGCAACTAGCTAGTACTATACAGAACTAACAATGGAAAAAACAGGAAATCGAGCACAAGCACAACTGAGTAGTGATAACTACCTATAGATGGATAAGTGTTTTTTGCAAATCAAATACCTCGGCATAATTCCTCTGATCAACAGCAAGCCGCTTAGTTGACAGCTCCTTTAAAGTTCGAAATAAAACCATAAACACACGATGTGAAGCAAGAACATCAGCTGATTGCAACTGTTGTGCCAACACAGAGAAAAGATCCCGCCTGAATGATATGATTGTGAGCAACAGTTCAACCCATTTGGAAGATAAATGACAACATTTGTGCTACAAATGCTTACCATTCTCTTGGGTAATCCAAGCGTGCAATCTTTGAGATTAGTACAGCTAGCTGAAGTGCAATCTACATTACAACATTAAGTTAACATGTCAAAACACATGATATATGTCATTAGATTGCATATACACTTGTCATCTAGTCTGCACCTGGTTGTTCTCCTCTCGTATGTTTAGCAAGAGATTTTTACGGAGGTGGTCCTTCTCCTCATTGCTAATTCCACTACAACAGATAAGTCAAATGTCAATGTTTGTTAAGAAACTGTCAAGTGATTATATCGCTAACACTTGCAACCTTACGTTATCAATTAAATGTCACATCAGAAATTTTGTTTCAGAGGTACAGAGCTAGGATCATAAAACAACCTACAAGCATATTTACTCCACGGGGAGGTGATCTAGAACAAAATTAGCATGGTGGTGGATCAGCTATTGGTTTTTCCTGTTCCATAGTATAAATCAGGATTATCAACGAATCTACGACAAGGACATTAGACATTAAACCAACACATTTATTCTAACACGAGCATGTTGACAGTAGAAGCTTAAGCAGAGTCTTCAATCACATTGTGACGTTCTAGCTAGCGCACATTATCATTACTGTCTGTCAGCAAAAACACTTCGAACAGTCACTGCACAATTCACAATCAACCAATGGAACTGAAAGAGGCTCATTCCCATCACTGTCATCCAAAACACTCAATTGTTCATGATTAACCAATGGAACTGGACGGAGACTCACTAGGAATCCCGGCGAGTCCGCCAGTAGCGGTTGATGCTGTTCTTAAAATAAACCGTGGCGAGCAGGCGCACGTCCTCGCGGCAGGACAGACCCCTCGCGGAGATGATCTCCTGCACAAGCACCAGATCAGCAAGTTAGCTCGCTTGGACCTCCCCCAATTGCCTTAGATCGGGGCACGCCTCGGAGACAAAAGCCCTAGAGCCACATTCCCTACGAGGGGAAGGGCGGGCGGGAATGGGAGGAAGGATTGATTACCAGGAGGCAGGAGCAGAACCCGGGGCGGGCCTCGCACTGCGCGAGCGCCGCCTCCGCCGGCCGCCGCGTCGCCTCGTCGGCGCTGAGCGAGTTGACGAGGACCGTGTACATGGCCGGCACATCGCTGGCGGAGAGCGCCATGGCAGGCTCTCCGACGAGGGCGGCCGCGGAAGGGGAAGGGGGAGCGGCGACGGCGGGCGGCGGCGAAGGAATGATCGGAGAGGGAGGTCGCGGTGGAGAGGAAGAAGGGAAGAAAGGGTGAAACAAGGCTCCTGGACCTCCTCGACCCCCGGAGACGTGGTCTCTGCTATAATACTTACTCCTGCTGAAGACGTTTTCGCTGAGGAGATACGGGTTCCAGTTTCTTTTTTACGTTCGGGACACACCTTTCTTTGCTCCCAACGGATGCGATGCGTCCGCATGCCGTTCTGATTTCACAAACATCATATTCGATTCACGCGATCACGAAGCTACCACATGATTCTCCAAGACCAAAAGCTGGCATTCTCAACCAAAAAAAAACGGGCACAACAATAACCAATTTCGTGTATTCAACCAGTTTGCTCACATGAAGAACGGTACGAAATATGAAAAAAACTAATATGGTTCCTCCAACTAAAAAAAAACTAACTGATGTTCATGCTAAACCACCAACCCGGGAGGAAAGATCCAAGTACCAAAGGGGACGGGTATAGACCACCGTGTCGGGGTACAAGTTTGGGATCTCATGTTGAACGTCTCGCCTGTGGTGGCGAAATAGGTAGTATCCTTCTCGATCTCTCCACAAGCGAGGACCGACTTTGAGGAGATCATGCTCAGAAAGAGCGCATGGCCCGCACCTAGTCCATTGGTCAGTGGAACCCATGAGTCATCACCCGCCTCGAACACCTCTACTCGACGAGTGAGCTGTGTGGGCAAACCAAGAGGTGTGCTTGTTTGCACATGATGTCTCACCATGAGTAGTTTCCCGCGCGACTCGACCGGGTACCGGATAATATCGACGGAAACCTTTTGTCCGTGGGGTACATCCTCTTGCACATAGTCTAACCTATCTGGTAGAGCGTCTTCATCCACTTCCCACGCTTCCTCCTCCTCCTCCCACTCATCATTATCATCAAAATCGTGGTCATATGCAGCATCCTCGTTCTCCAATGTGGTCGTTTCACCTTCCTTTTTATCATCCTCATCCTCGTTCGATGTCCCCGCTTCCACTTCCTTATTATCAGCATGATCCTCAACTAATGCCCCCACAGCCTCCTCATCTGGTAATGCCCCTTCCCCCTCCTCGCCTGCATCTCCGTCCTCTTCCGATAACGCCGCTCCTCCCTCCTCACCTACATATCCATCCTCATCTGGTAATTCCGCTCCCTCCTCCTCATCTGTATCTTCATCTTCGTCCTCATATTCGCTCCACCCATGATAACCATAGTAACTTGGTGGTTGCCTTATGGTACGCTTGCCATTGGCAACCATGAGCCTACCTTCACCATCCAAGTCGATATCGATCGGAAAGAGGTCCTCATCCTTGGTGATCGCATAGAGCCTGCCTTCGAGGAAGGCAACGTCGACGATGTGATCGTACACATATTCCCATGACTCGGGCACCCATGCGGTATTTCCTCCACTGGTTATGATGAAAGGACACTTTAGGTTGTCTATCATGACGACTATGATCATGCCATCCGCGGTAGATCGCACGAGCACCCTGCGGACTTTGCGTGACTTGTGGATGACGGTATCCAGCGCGGTGAGCGGGACAGTGGCCTTTGAGAAAGGATTGTGCAACGAGTAATGGTGACATCTGTCGGCATCAGCGCAACAGAGGACGAGCCATCCGTCGATGGAACCAATGCAAACTGTGTTGTCAGGGAAGGACGGCAAGGGATGCCGGCGACCGTCCGATGGTGTCATGAAACGGCCTTCTTGTAGGTGGACGATCAGCTGCCGTGATTGGACATGGTGGCGGCGCAGAGCCGAGCGCCATGAGCGACACAGCGCCCGAAAGCGAGCGCAGTCGTTGGGGAAGGGGAGGCCGCCGGCGATCAGCCCCAAGAGCTCATGTTGGAGCTCGGACCAAGATGACGCCATGGGTGGGTCGATCGATCGATTCCTCTCGCGTGTGTAGCTGCTTCGAGGAGATGTATCTGCGTCGTACGAGCTTGGTGCATATGCTGTTGCGGAGTTCGAAACGGGAGACGACGCATCACGTTAATTTCGTGCATCTGTCGTCGTCTAGTTGGATACGTACGGGAACACAACACCGAAACGAATCCGTCCGATCAGTTTAAGTTGCCATTTTTCTCTTGCCTCTCCATCTATAGCAACCCCACAGGGAGCGGAAAAAGTCCATTTTAAACCTCGAATCCATAGAGGTCGGACAGTTCGAACCCTGAAGTCCAAATCCCGGTCGTTCGTACCCTGAACTTGTGAATCCCGGTCTATTTTAAACCCTGAACCAGTTTTCCACCACAGAAAAAAAATTCAAGCTTAATAATATTATTCTGTCACTGACTAAGATGGCCCACATGTCATATACATCTTCTAACTCTCTCTCTGTCCAGTCTCCAGCCGTCGACAATTTCATCCGCTAGGATAGAGTCGCGCCCCCTTCCAGAACACGGCAAGCAGCACGAAAGGGAGGGCCGTCTGCAGCGCGTGGCCGGGACGCTCCCGTGTTCAGCCTGACGTCCAGCTCCAGGATGCTCCGCGTCCTCCCGGGGGACTCCACGCGGACTGCCCTCGTGCCGAGTGCTCGAGCGCGTGCATGATCTCCTCCAGGCTTCACCTCGTCGATGTGCATAACCTTTTCCTGTTCTCCAATTGGTCACCGGCTGATGGAATCATGGAAATTAATAGATCAATCGATCTATTAGAGCTAGCCTGTTACGGCGAGTCATACCAGCCAACAGCAGTATCAATTAGAGCATATATGAAGCCCATGTAGCTAGCTTTGCTAGGCCAAATCAATTACTCCCTCCGTTCGGATTTAATTGACACATATTTGGTTACACATGGATGTATCTAGACACCAAACAAGTATAGATACATGTATATTTGAACAAAACCAAGTCAATTAATTTGGAACGGAGGGAGTAGAAGGCACCACCGCTTACATGTATGCGTCCTGGAAGAGGCCATACCAGCATACACGCCCACGCCGGCGCGCGGGGTCACGGCCTCGCACGACGGAGCGGTACTGTGCAGGTGCGATGTTGTGCTGCGAGAGTGGTCAGTTGAGATGTAATCGCACGCCTGCTGCTCGGTGTGGACTATTCGAGATTGATTGAGATTGAATACAAGAGGAAGAAATTGGGGAAGAAGATGGATATGACATGTGGGTTCCGCTGTCAGTGATAGTAGTCCGCAATCCTGGCCGGGATGTTTTTTCCCGGTGCGCCAAACAGGTGCAAAGTTTGATTTAGACCGGGATTTACAAGTTCAGGGTACAAACGACCGGGATTTGGACTTCAGGGTTCGAACTGCCCGACCTCTATGAGTTCAAGGTTTAAAATGGACTTTTTCCCAGGGGAATTGTAGTCCGTAGACGTAGACCTGTAGTCGTTGAAGATCGGGCCCGCGAACGCCCAAGGCAGCCAGCGGACGCGGAAGAAAAGACGATCCATCCGAAATACACACCACGTACTGATGTCTATGCACGCTTCTATTCCTGTAGACAGTGTTGGGCCTCCAAGTGCAGAGGTTTGTAGAACAGCAGCAAGTTTCATTTAAGTGAATAACCCAAGGTATATCGAACCTAGGGAGGTAGAGGTCAAGGATATCCCTCTCAAGCAACCCTGCAATTAAGATACAAGAAGTCTCTTGTGTCCCCAACACACCTAATACACTTGTCAGATGTATAGGTGCACTAGTTCGGCGAAGAGATAGTAAAATGCAGGTGATATAGATAATAGCAGGTGGTAGTAGCAATCTGTAGTAACAATGGCAGCAAGCAAACATGCAGCAGAACTGAGAGTAAACGGTGTTTCAATGATTGGAAACAAGGCCTAGGGATCATACTTTCACGAGTGGTATCTCTCAACATTTTAGCACAACTGAACGCAAGTAAGTGCTACTCGGGATTATTCTCCTTCTTGATGAAACAAGAGTACTATGCGTAGGGCTACAAAAGCACACCTCAAAGTCTGAGTAAACAAACACCACAATTCCACAAAGAATAAGCCATGATAAATATCTAAATTATTCATAGAGTCACACACAAGTACCCACACTGTCACATTGATACCGTGTTGTCACAATGACTCCGGAAACTAGATAAAATCACTTGAGTAGTATAAACATTACATGTGAATTCAGCGGTACTGACAATGCTCATGATCACATAAAGATCACACCATAAGAGAGAGATAAACCACATAGCTACCGTACGAGCCCTCAGCCCCGAGGGAGACTACTCACACATGGTCATGATGATGAGGAGCTTGATGGAGTGGTTGATGAAGAGGTGCAGCCCGGAGTGGAGGCGGCAGCCCGCAGCAGCCACGGCACGGCGGCGGCGGTAGCCCACGGCGGCGAGGAGTGGCGGCGGCCCTTGGCCCCTCTTCTTCCTTGGAGATGGTGGTGGTATGGAGGAGGTTCTCCACCCCCAGACGGCTGCCTGGGAGGAGGAAAATTCATGGTATGGGGTCTCCTCACGACCTAGGTTTCCTCACTTTATATATCCTCACGGAATCCCGTCATCCCATCTAGGGCTGCAGTAAATCGGGAATATCTCTGCCGCCCGACTCGGAATTGGGCGAATTTTATGTCTAGATCGATTCTCGGAAAATTCTCTGCAACTTTGTCTTCTGTCAGGTTTCCGTTTGACGTCATCTTCGGGCCCAAACATGACCATATTCGAAAAACGTTTCCAGACAGATTTCAGGAAAGTCCCAATTCGACTCCAATATGGTTTCCTATTGTATTTTTGATAATTCCTACACATTAAAGTGTAAAACAAGAACATTGTGCACTTTGACAACTATTAGTAGGTTAGTCCAATAAATGTCATAATATGATATAAAGTGCATATAAAACATGTGGCAATTGATATAAAACATGCATGGAACATAAAAAATTATAGATACGTTTGAGACGTATCACGTACGCAAAACGCCTTTCTCGAGACAAAGTGTTCGTACGTGATTTTTTTCCGAGGAAGATGGGGGGATTACTCCCCATCGGTTGTTATATTCATCGAAAGTAGCCTAGCGGGCCATGTTTTTACAACGGATTGGAAAGTTATAGGGGGATACTAGGAAAGAGAAGACAAAGAAAATACAGAAAAAAGACTACTAGAAAAGAGAAAAGCAAGAACCATCATAGAGGCACAAGTAGATGAGGTGTGCCGTTGAGGGCTCGCAATATCAAGAACCAGCAAGGAACCAAGCGCCGCCCGGCGAGCGTATCGAGTCCCACGGCATAACTCAGGAGCTCCACCATCATCATCGGCAAGTGCCAAGCCTAGTACCTAGCACTAACCTAGGTTGGGAGCTCCGCCACGGGAGGACGAGACGACAAGCAGGATGGGGAGGCCTCACACTGCGTCGTCATTGAGCAAAGGCGAGCCGAGACGACACCAGAGGCCTGAAGCTCACCACACCACAATGGCCACCGAGGTAGGGTCTTGAGCAAGCACATCGACGGGGCCAAGGCCACGCGAAGGCCCGCCGAAGAGAGAAAACACCGTCGTCGGCCCCAAGCTGGCCGCACCAACACCACCAGACGCAGCAGCATCAACCACACGCAGCAACATAAGCCATCTTTTTTAGTCTCCAAGACGATGCCTCCAAGGAGAATGTGTTGTAGACACAACACCGTCATCCGATCCTGCAAGTGGGATCCTAGGTTTTCACCCGGAGGCCACACTGACGGTGCTCGAGCTTCACAACGGCACCTCCTGCAAGGAAAACGGCGTCCAAAAGCCACCGCTGCCGTCGGCATCGACAAAGTCGATGCAGGGTTTTCACCCGGAGCTAGAGCACATCGACAGAAGATGGCAGACAGTCACCACCAACAACCGCTGCAGCCAGCCACACCATGCGGAGCCTACCCACGGCCAAGCATCAACACAGTCGCAAGAACCTCTAGAACCGCCGGACGCAACGCCAACCACCGAACCTCACCGAGCACCATGCCGGAAGAGGCAGAAGAGCTCTGCCTGAGGCCGAGATCCACCATGGATCCAGGTCGCAACTCTGCAGCACGCGCCGGTGCGCCCCACGCGCACCACCGCATCGACTGCCGGAGGGCGGATTCGAGCTCCAGTGTAGACGACGAAGGCGTGCCGGGCCCATCCGGGGCCCAGATCGGGCCCGAAGCAGGCCGCGGCCTACGGTGGTTGACCAAGGAGCCAGGCAGGAGCCGACGGAGAGCTCCCTGCGCTGCGCCCACCCGCCGCGACCTTGCCGTCCGGACGGCCGAGGTCAGGACGGCCGGGAATGGAGCCGCCCCGGCGTCCACCGCCCGGAGCACGAGGCGGCGCGACGAGGGGCCTCGCCGCCACCACCCCAGAGGCCGCGGGGCACGGGGGACGCCGCCGCCATCGCCGCTCGAGGACGGGGAGATCGATGCCACAGCAGCCCTCCAGACTGCAGCGCGGGGCCACGGACAGCAGATCCCCGCTCCCCCCTTCACCGGCGGCGCGCGGCCTTAGTCCGGCAGCCGCCTTCGGGGACGGCGAGGGAGGGAGGCGAGAGGGGGTGGGGTGGCGGCGCGGGGCGGCTAGGGTTTCCCCTCGGTCGCCTGGAGGGAGGCGACGTGATGGAGGGATAATAACCCGGTAGGCCCATGAAGAGGGGAACGTGACCCGCCAGGTAGGAGGCTCGGTCAAGCCAGTTAGCCCTCAGCACGGGTCGGGTTATGTTTTTGGGCCGGTATCTTGGCGGTGACCCGGCTAAGAAAGGCGATATTCTGGAAGGTACAAGAGGCGGTTTGAGAGGCGGTTCAAGACTTGGAATGCACGAAGAATAAAGGAGCTAGGATAGGACTTGGAGTTCGGGTAGAACCCGGCTCTATTGTGTACGCGGTTAGAGGGCCCGGTGTCTATATAAACCGGCCCCTGAGCCATAGCTAGCAAGACCTTTCGCAACCCCAAGCATAGGCGAGAGAACCATCGAGAGAGACACATAATCCTTGTAACCTAGATCGAGATCCGGCTCTGTTGTCGTAGCCGGGTTATCGAGATCGAGACCAAGATTAATAATAAGATAGCAGGAAGTAGGTCTTTATCTCCTATGGAGAGGCTGAACCTGGGTAAATCTTTGTCCCCTTCCGTGCTAAACAAACACCCAGACACCAGAGTCGCCTTGCCCAAAAGTTTAAGCTACCCTCAAGTAGCATCTGCCGTGTTTTCTACCCCACGACAGTTGGCGCCGTCTGTGGGAATCGCGTCCAAGGGTGTCACCATCATGGGTGAAGCAAGGCAAGGGGTCGAAAACTTCGTCTTTGGCCAGATCACAACCAATGAGCAAGGAGAGCTCATCGTTGATGATTTTGGCTGGGGACCGGAATCAGATCTACTTGAATCAGGTGATGTTATTCCAATTGGCAAATTTAATGTTTTTGTGGGCATGATTACAACTAGATCTGCTAGTGATGGAGACTTTGAATCTGTATCAGGAGCCGCCACAATTGTTCAATCTGATGGTGAAGAATCAGTTGGCACGGCTGAAGTTGAGCTGGCCCTGGACATGCTGGTGGAACAAGCTGGGAACCCGGCACAAGTACCGGGTGACGTGGAGGACTGTGCCGAGTCAGAATCGATCTTGCAGTTATTTGAAGGCCGGTTCGGGTATGATGCAGAAGAAGAGGAAGATGTAGAACAAGAATCCAGCCCAAGCCCGGTTCGTAGGGTAGCGGTGTACACCGCGCCTTCGTCCAGCATGCAACCATCGCCATCAGCTGTTGTTCCACCGGCCTTTACCCCGGGTCAACAGCAGCTGCCCCCAATTTTGGAGTTGGCAGAGCAGAGAGTTGATGGAGAGCCGGCTTCGGTCTCAGAGGAAAGCGAGGGTACGGCAAGATACAGAAACAGTTTTGGGTTCCTGCATAACCGGGCCCAAGGAGAGGAGAGAAGTAACGCAGCAGCTGCCCCGGCCTTGTTTAACAATGGCCTGGTCTTAGATCCATCAGCACTTACAAGGTTGGTTACTCCAGAAAACGCAGCAGTTAGAGCAATGGAATTGGATACAGCACGCCGAGCCTTGGAGCAGATGCGCAGGGACGCAGAGGCAGAAAGAAAAGAAATAGAAGCAAGAAAGAAGCAAGTAGAAGAGGATGAAAATCGTTTCAATGAGGCAACCCGGGCCCACCGGAGGAGGCATCAGAGCCGGCTGGCCCTTGGGGAAGATGAAACAAATCCAGTGCCCGTGGCAGCACTGTTTAGAACTCCAGAGGATCAACCTATTGGTGCTGCTCAGGTGGCACCAGTAGCTAGGGCAAGTGCAGAGCAAAATAGAGGAACAGGGAGAACTGGTGTGGTACCAGCTGCAGCGCCGGGTTTGCCCGCTGGGGGAGCCAGGGGAAATCCGGGTCTGCCGCCACGAACACCAAGGTTTCACACGCCGGCGGGTCACTATTCAAATCCGGCGGATAACGTGTATGCAGCAACCTTGGCACTTGATCGAATTCCATTGGGAGATACACCAGCAGAGATTGAAGCCCGGCGCGCCATAGATATGTTACGTACTGCAGTTGTGCAGCAAACCAGTATTCAAGGAGAAAAGTGTTGCATTCCACAACGTATCGTAGCAGAGCCGCAATGGGGTAACCCGCCATTGGCCGGGCCCAGCGCAGCAGCAAAACCCACCCCAGCAGAATCAAAATCAAAATAATCAGCAGCATCAACCCGTCCCAGCAATTTCAGTGGCTCAGCAAATAGTTAACAGATCACGAGCGGGAGAAGCCAAGCTAATGCAAACCCGGTAGTACCTGCAGCAGGAGTACCTCAAGGAGGACCGGGTCCCGCGCCAGCGGCGTCTGCAAGTTCACCAGGTAATATCAATATTTCATCAAGTTCTTCTAACTTAGCTGGACCGAAGTGTCTTTCAGAAAATATTAGAGCGGAGCCTTTCCCTGAGAAGTTCAAAGAGCCCAGCAAAATATCCAACTATGAGCCAAGCATGGACCCGGCAAGCTGGTTGAGTAGTTATGAGATGGCAATGTGTATACGCAATGCCACGGAGAACGTTTGCGCAAAGTACATGTATTTGATGATGAGCGATGGAGCAGCAAAGTTGTGGTTCAAGAATTTGCCAGAAAAATCCATCAATTCCTGGGATGAGTTGAAGACAATTTTTATCAAGCACTTTCAGGGTACGTGCAAGCGATTATTTTCCATTGAAGATCTTGATCGTTGTGTACAGAGGAAGGGCGAGTCAGCTCGTCACTGGATGGGCCGGGTCACGGAGATCCTGCATTCTTCATCGGGCATTGAGCCCAAGGACGCAATTTCATCGATGGAGAAAACTTGTAAGTACGCTCCGTTGGTCCAAAAGCTGGGTCGCATGAAGGAAGGACATCGGGTTAAGCCAGTCACTATGGCAGAGTTGATGGATGCTTGCAATAGGCACGCAGCCACGGACAAGACCCAGGATGAAAACGAGGAAGAGAAAGGGAAAGGTAACGTGAACAATGGTGGAAGGAATAACAATGGCTCGGGAAATAACAATAACAACAACAATAATCAGAATCAGCATAAGCGTGGACATCATGAGGGGAACTCAGAGCTGGTGGCAAACACCAATGCCGGGTTTCAGAGGCAAAGGATGGATGGGAACTACCAGGAAAATAGAGGTTATCAGGAAAATAGAGGTTATCAAGGCAACAGTGGGAATTATAACAGTAGTAATAATTATCAAGGACCGCGCCCAATGAGTACTGAGGAGGCTTTCAGGATGCCGTGTCCTAGACACAGCAAGAACGGAAGACCCGCCAATCATTCTTTGGCCCAGTGTGTGGATCTGAATAGGTGGAAGAACAACGAGGTACAGAGAGCTTTGCAAGGAGCAAATAGAAGTGGAGGACCCGGCACGGGTGGTAACCCGGCCTCGGGGCCTTTGACAGGAGCAAACGCGGTACCTACGGGTAACCCGGGTCAGAACCAGAACACAAGTAACCAAGGTGGATTTTCGCAGCAGCCAAGGCAGCTGGGTCAGTATCATATATACACTAGTGGCACAACCAAGAGAGAGAGAAAAATAGTCAAGAGGGCGGTTAACACAGTGGTTGCTGGAGTTCCAAGGTATTTGAAGTGGTCAGAGCATGCAATTACGTGGAGTAGGGCAGATCACCCAGAGGTGGTGGAGCACCCGGGTCTTCTGGCGTTGGTGGTGGCTCCCCAAGTTCATGGCTATGAGTTAAAGAAGGTTTTGATGGATGGTGGCAGTAGTATCAACATTTTGTATTGGGACACGTTCGTGCGCATGGGTTTGAAGGAATCTCAGCTGCAGAAAACATCGACAATTTTTCACGGTATAGTTCCGGGGAAATCAGCCACGCCAGAGGGTAAAATTTCGTTGGAGGTTGCTTTTGGCGAGTCTATTCATAATTTTAGATCAGAGTGGCTCACTTTTGAGGTAGTGAAGTTTCCAAGCCCATATCATGCATTGTTGGGAAGGCCGGCTTATGCCAAGTTCATGGCAAGGCCGTGTTATGTTTACTTACAGTTGAAAATACCGGGTCCCAAGGGGATCATTACAGTGCATGGTAACAGAGAAATTGCAGCTGAGTGTGATGAGGGGGATGCAGCCCTGGCAGAGCATGCTTGTGCTAAGGAGGAGTTGAAAGCTTACAGATCAAATATTGACCCGCAGGATAACACGGCACTCAAGAAGCCCACAACAGAGGATGATAGGGCAAAGTTCAAAGCAGCAAAGGATACTAAGATGGTGGATTTCGTGCCTGGAGATTCCTCCAAGCAGTTTGCCATTGGGACCAACTTATCTGATAAATAGGAAAGCGCGCTCATCGAGTTCATCCGTGAGAATAGGGATGTTTTTGCATGGACACCTAGTGACATGCCTGGCATTCCAACTGAACTCGCTGAGCACAGCTTACATGTTGATCCTAAGGCAAGGCCGGTAAAACAGGGATTGAGAAAAATGAATGCAGAAAGAAGGAAAGCAATAGGAGAGGAGGTAGCCCGGCTTTTGGAGGCCGGTTTTATCATGGAGGTGTTTCATCCAGAGTGGTTAGCTAACCCGGTTTTGGTTCTGAAGAAAAATAATGAGTGGAGGATGTGTATTGATTTCACGAGTCTGAACAGGTTTTGTCCCAAGGACCCGTTTGCATTGCCGCGTATTGACCAAATAGTTGATGCAGTGGCAGGTAGCGAGCTTTTGTGTTTCCTGGATGCTTATTCAGGGTATCATCAGATCAAATTGAACAAAGAAGATTGGGAAAAGACGTCGTTCATCACCCCCTTTGGTGCTTTTTGTTACAAGACCATGACATTTGGGTTGAAGAATGCAGGAGCAACTTATCAGAGGTGTATCCAGAATTGTTTTCATGATCAGATTGGGCGCAATGTGCATGCTTATGTTGATGATGTGGTGATAAAGTCAGAAAAAGCCGGGTCATTTATCAGTGACCTTACAGAAACGTTCAAAAATTTGAGGGAATACAAGATGAAGCTTAATCCTACAAAGTGTGTGTTTGGAGTCCCAGCGGGGAAGTTACTTGGTTTTATTGTGTCAGAGCGTGGAATCGAGGCAAACCCGGAAAAAATCAGAGCTATTCAAAGTTTGAAAAAGCCAGAGGAGTTGAGAGATGTACAGAAATTGACAGGCTGCGTGGCTGCCTTGAGCCGGTTTATTTCCCGGCTTGGAGAGAAAGCGATTCCTTTGTACAAGTTATTGAAGAAAACAGATAATTTTGTGTGGAACCAAGAAGCAGACGAGGCATTCGAGGCTTTGAAGAAGCAGTTGTCAGAAGCGCCAGTTTTGGCGGCCCCGGGTTCTAAGGAACCCATGCTCTTATACGTCGCTGCCGGGCCTCAAGCTGTGAGTGCCGTGGTGGTGGTCGAGCGTAAGGAAGAAGGAAAAGAGAACCCGGTCCAAAGACCGGTCTATTATGTTAGTGAAGTTTTATCTGAGGCAAAGCAGCGATACCCACATTGGCAGAAGCTGGTGTTTGGAGTTTTCATGGCCAGTAGAAAATTGAAGCCGTATTTTCAGGAGCATCCAATTACAGTGGTCAGTTCAATACCCTTGGCAGATATCATCAGAAATTCAGAGGCCACAGGAAGAATTGCTAAGTGGGCAATAGAGATGGGGGATTATCATATTGATTATGTGCCTCGTACAGCTATCAAGTCTCAAGCATTGGCGGATTTTCTTAATGATTGGACACAGTTGAATGCACCACCTCTTACCCCGAGTCTCAAGTCTTGGGTTATGCATTTTGACGGGTCTAAGCAAGAGCAAGGATCAGGAGCCGGGGTTGTGTTAACTTCCCCCAAAGGTGACAGGCTGAGTTATGTTTTGCAAATTCACTTTGATTGTTCCAACAATGTGGCAGAGTATGAGGCCTTGTTGCATGGTTTGCGTATGGCAAAGGAGATGAACATTAAACGTATCAAGTGCTATGGGGATTCAGACCTGGTGGCGCAGCAAGTTTCAGGAACTTGGGACAGGAAAGATGCAACAATGGCGGCTTACAGGCGAGAGGTGGATAGAGTAGCCGGGTTTTTCTCAGGCTATCAGGTGGATCACATTGATCGCAGAAAAAATGATGCTGCAGATGCTTTATCAAGACTCGGTTCTCGCAGAGAGCCGGTTCCACCAAATGTTTTCTTGGACGAGCTGTGGACACCATCAGTCAAGCTTGAGGATGCAGAGGAGCTGGCGGGTCAGGATGACCCGGATTCTCAGTTGGTAGCAGTAACACACGAGATCCCAGAGTGGACAGAACCTTACTTGGCGTATCTTTTGCGTGGAGAGTTGCCGCAACAGGAAGTTATAGCCCGGCAGATTGTGCGCCGGTGTAAGGCATATGTGGTTATCGACGGTGAGTTATACAAGAGAAGCGTTTCAGGCGTGTTTCAGAGGTGTGTCTCTGGAAAGGAGGGCCGGCAAATTTTGAAGGAAATTCACGAAGGAGATTGTGGTCATCATGCTTCAACAAGGTCATTGGTAGCCAAAGCTTTCAGACACGGTTTCTTTTGGCTCACAGCCCAGGCAGATGCAGAGCGCTTGGTGAATAGATGTGATGGATGTCAAAGGTATGCAAGACAGATTCATGTGCCGGCTCAGGAATTGACAATACCTTTGACTTGGCCTTTGCAGTTTGGGGGCTTGATATGGTGGGTCCTTTCAGCATGTCTCCTTGCAAGAAAACCCACCTCTCGTTGCCATTGATAAGTTTACAAGTGGGTTGAAGTTATGCCTGTTACAAATTGTGAGGCGGCTACAGCAGTGAAGTTTTTGAAGCAGATCATACACAGGTTTGGATATCCCCATAGTATTATCACAGATAATGGTACTAATATGTCCTTGGGAGATGGCAAAGTTTTGTGGAAACAATGGTATACGTTGGATGTTGCTTCTTGCTCATCCTCAGGCCAATGGGCAAGTTGAAGAGCAAACCAGGAGTTACTAGAGGTTTGAAACCACGTCTCCGGGTCCCGTGTCTCAGAGCCGCCGGAGCGTGGGTGAGGAATTGCCATCAGTTGTTTGGGGAATCAATACAACACCAAACAGATCCACAAAATGACCCCTTTCTTCATGGTGTATGGGGCAGAGGCGTTTTGCCAAGTGATATTATTCATGACTCGCCTCGCGTGGCGGCTTACGTTGAGACAGAAAATGAGAGACCCGGCAGATTCTGTGGATTGCTGGAGAAAAGAGAGCAAGCATGGAAAGATCAGCAGTATATCAGCAAGATTTGAGGCGGTATCATAGTCGCCGGGTTAAAACTCGCACTTTCCAGGAGGTGATCTAGTGTGCGATGGGTGCAATCCAAGGAAGGGATGCACAAATTATCTCCTCCTTGGGAAGGGCCTTTCATCATAAGCAAAAAGTTGAACAATGGTTCATATTACTTGGTGGATGCTAGAGAAAAATCAGAGAGTGTCAATGACACGTCGCACTCCACCTTTTCCATGGAAGAGCGTGAGAGGCCATGGAACATTGCGCAACTGCGCCCATATTATACTTAGGATAAGAAAGAGATATGAGATGTAAAACACGATGTAACAGGCAGCAGGTTTCAGACGCGCTCTTTTCCTTACCAGGGTACCTAAGGGGACTGGAAGGTTTTTAATGAGGCGGCTTGCTGACCTAACCTTTTCTATCAATAAAGTGAAGGTTGAACATAAATTTGTGTTCTTTCAGTTTCTTTTTTCATGATGATAGCAGTATTGCATGGTTCTATGTTAAGCTTGGTCCTGGGGGCTTCTTGTTGAAAGTGCCAAGTTATTTCCCCCCAGGACCCGGCCTCTATGATTATCCGGGTTTGCATAGCGCTAAGATTTGCATAGTGCTAAGATTATAACCCGGCAAAGCAGTTTCTAGCTTTGTCTTTTGAAGTCAGTAGTATATATGTTAAACTTTCAGTATCAGTTGCTTTTAGTTGTTTTATATCTTGAGGATGCCCAAAGAGTGCGTCCCACCAGTATTTGGGATCAATGGGGTAATGCGGCATAAGCCCTTTACTTTATAAACATTGATCCAGGTCTTGGGGGCTCTTACTGCAATAGTCTGTAGCTGCAATCCCAAGACCCGGCTTTTATGCCATTAGTATTCTTGGTTATCTTGCTGTGCAGCTGATGTGACTCGCAATTTTGTGGCCTGATTGCGCACCTGGAAATTCAATCAACCATGAAGCCCATTGGGACTTGGTTCGACCCTGTTTTTCTCAGAGAAGTAGCGACAGGATATCCATGCGAAAGCCGGCTCACAGTTAAAGAAATCAAAAGGGTCATCCAAACCACAGAAGAGGCATATTTCATAGCAAAAGCATGAGAGAAGCATAAAAAGTTTCATCAGGTGCATAGGCGCACCATCACAGGCATAGTGCAGATCGTGCAAAAGTTATTACAATAAAGTGCCCAAAGGGCCGAATAAAAATTGTTTTCTTGCAGAGATAACAGCATCTGCGTAAGTTTTCAGGCTTGGGCTTCAGGAGCCGGGTCACGAGGAGGAGAGCCGGTCGGTTGATCTTCGACGGTCTTTGCCGGGTCTTCTTCTTCTTCGGCGGCCGCCGGGTTAGCCTCTGGCTCCTTGGTCTCGTTGGTTTCTTTGGCCTTGGTCTTGCGCCGGGTGATTTTTCGAAGTGGCTGGAAGAAGGATTCATCATCTTCTTCAGCTATCGCCCGTGATGGAGGAGGAATAACTGGCGTAGAGGAGCTGGGAGCAGTGGAGGTACCAGGAGCATTCTTTGCCGGGTCAATAGAATCCTTATAGCTTTGGAGGAGATCGACGCGTTGTGGCTCGTCATCCATGATCTCTTCATCGTTCTCATTATATCCAAGCTGTAAGGTGGTGAGCTTCATCTTGCTGGCAATAACAGTGGCAACATGCCGGGTTTGCTTCACAACCCGGGCATAGCACTTTTTATCAAACTCCTTGCCGTCAGTGTCAAACTGAGGAAAGCCCTTCATCAGTGGAACCGGGTTTAGCTGGGGATGGTAGGCCTTTGCCAAGGCAAGACCTCGCATCACCCCGGCCCTGCAAGCTGATCTCTTGAGCAGATGGATCCATTGTGGCATTGTTGACAATGCCCAAGGACTTCAGTGTACTTGCTTGGCGGGTTTTCCCAGAGCCTAGCGGCTTTGATGACCTCGCAGCTGCCAAAGTACAGCTGACGGGTCAGCGTGTACATGCATTTGATCTTCTCTGCAGCGGTTTTGCGGAGGTTACCATCACGAGGGCCTGTGTAAGAAAAAGTGGAGCAGTGAAATTTCAAAAACCGGGTCTGTTTGATCAATTTAGGTCGAAATTCAAAAGAGTAGTGCTTACCCACTAAAGATTCAACCATGGAGGTGATCATTCTTTTTAGCCGGGTCAGCTCGTGGTTGGTTTCTTCCAGCTGTTTCTGAAGGGTCTCCTGTTGCTCCTGAAAGTTTTCCTCGGTTTCCTGCATGTCCTTCTTCAGATTGGAGTTTTCTTGCGTCAGGGCAGTAATCTTTTCTTCCAAGGCCTTGAGTTGAGCTGAGTGATTAGCCCGGGTCTCAGATTCAGCCTTGACAGCGTCAGCGAGCCGGGTGATCTCAGCTTGGGCCTTGGTATGGTCTTCCTGTTAAGGTGAAAAATTCATGTTAGTCCCAGGTCGCCGTAGGCGTGCAACCCGGCACTTGGGGGCTACATTCGCAAAAAGTCTGAAAATTTACAAGCTGTAAGTCCCAGGTAGCTGTGGACAGTTAACCCGGCACTTGGGGGCTACTCAGTTTGAAATTCAGTTGTTCAACGTGATGAAGAAGTCCCAGGTTGCTGTAAACAGACAACCCGGCACTTGGGGGCTACAGGCTTGAAGTTTTTGTCTAAGGAATGCATGTTATAAGCGCCAAGCTCATCACAAGTGATGAACTTAGAGCTTGGGGGCTACTCAGGGTATAGTTATGCAAGAAAAATGTATAGGCAAGAAGTGAGAATGGGTACCTGATATCGTTTTTGGATCAGGACGACCAGTTCTGTTTCCAGGGTCTTGTGTTGAGCTAGGCGAGAAAAATATTCGTCGCAAAGTGCTGGAACAGACATGGTGTCCAGAGCCGGGGAGTTCGAGGAGGAAGCCGGGTTCTTGCCCTTGACAGGAGTTGCTGGGTCAGCATTTGGAGCCGGCACTTTGGCAGAGTCTCAGGCGCATTTTGTACTGGAACCTGCCGGGTCCCAGTAACCTGTACTTCATCCTCTTTAGTCCCAGAGCTTAACCCGGGCGAATGAGCATTGGGGAGGGTTCAGGTATTGGGTCAACAGCATTTTTTGGAGAAGCCGCGGGGGTTGCTTGCTCCCTTGGCTCGTCTTTGTCCTCTGGTTCTTCAATATGTGCTTCTGTAAGAGAAGGCTCTGTGATTGTTGGAGGAGGAGATGCCGCGGGAGGAGATTCCGGGTCTTCATCCATGAAAGCCCTGGCACTGGAACAAAATAATGTCTTAGTTAAAAAAGAAGAATGGGACAGAGAAGTATAAAGGTATGGAAAGATATGAGAAGTATTTCTAACCCAGTGTTGATCGGGAAATCCTCGGGTGTGCTAACACCATCCGAGGAAGAATCTGACAAACGAGATGGTTTAGGAACCCGGATCTTGCCAGCTAAAGGGAACTGTTTGCTGGGCGTCTTCTGGATGGATTTGGCCCAGCTTGATAAAGAGCGTTGAGGGATACCTGGGCTCAGGGAAGCTTCGCTTGTAGAAGACCGGGTTCGGCGTCTCTTGTTCGCCTCAGCCTCCTTCTCAGCCTCCTTTTCCTGTGGTTGTGCTTAAGTTTAAGGTGAGTTCATCATGAAGAAAGAGAAGGGAAAATGTGGTACCTTGGCAAGGGTGGCCCGGGTCCTCTTTTGAGTTGGAGCTGCAGTAACTTGGGGACCCGGCGCTACGTCAGAAGCCGGGTCTGTGGGGCCTGGAATAAAATTTGCTGGGTTGTCAGTAGAGGTGTCCTTGTTGGGGACTTCGTTGTTAATCAACTGGAGGAAGAGCCGGCCTACGGAGTCAAGCTCACCTTCTTGTTCATCGTCTTCACTTTCTGTGTCCTCTCCGTCAGGAGAGGATGTTGGGGTAAAATCTACGCTCCACCATTTGGAATCCTGAGAAAAAGCAGTCACGATAAATAACAGTCTATGGATGAGTCTGCCGGGTTAAAGTAAACAAGATGGATTGAGTGTTAGTTTTACCGTGGGGGGTTTGTTCTTGGCACTAAATGGGGCGAGCCCGTTCAGTGCAATGGCGTCTTTCTTCTCGCCAAGTAACCTCTTGGCATTCTTTACAAGCTGATCATCGGTGAGCGTCATCTCAGAGTAGCGCAAGCTGCTGTAGTTTCACCGGTGTACTGGCAGATTAACCGGGTCCTGATGCTGAGTGGCTGGATGAACCAACCGATCCAGCACTTGACCAGATCTGTTCCCTTGAGACCATGGGCGAGTAAAGCTCTGGCCCGGCGAAGAATGGGCTCGAGCTTGACCCGCTCGGCGTCATCTGCGTAACTATTCATCTTGGCATCGTATGTTAAACCCGAGTTTCGGAAAGCCGGGTAACGGGCATCTTCAGATTCTGGAGAGGTGTCTTGACAATAAAAATATGTGTTTTGCCACCCTTTGGGGTGGCTGGCTAGAAGGAGAGCCGGGAAATCGCACTCCCTTCGGCGTTGAATTGCAACTCCCCCATATGGAAGTACCTGATCCTTGCGGGAGGGGTTGCAGTAGAAGAACTCGAGGAACAGCTCGAGGCTTGGAGCCATTTGCAGATAATCTTCGCAGAACACCACGTAGTTACTGATGTTCAGCATGGAGTTGGGCGCGATGTCTTGAGGCCCAAGGCCGTAGTACTTCAAGACCCGGCGAAAAAACAGGGAACCCGGGGGGCGAAGGCCGCGCTGAACGTGGTCAAGGAAAACCACTACTTCACCTTCCCTGGGGCTGGGGCGGATTTCTTCTCCAGCAGCGCGCCATTGGATCTCGTCCTTTGGAGGGAGCTCGCCGCAGTTCACATATTCCTGTAGCATCAAGGTCGTCACTGTGGATTTGGTCCAGTTGACCTGAGAAGCAGCGGGGGTGGCGGAGCCAGATGCACCGGCGTTGGCGCTGTGGGGTTTCTTCGCGAGCTTCTTCGCCGCGCGGGGAGCTCCGGCCTTGGCTTTATCCTTCACCATGGCTGGGAAGCTTCGAGATTTACTGAGTGCAACAATGGAGAAGTGAAACCCTAGTTCTAGATGTGGACACGCGGAGAAGGAAATGCGAAGTAAATCTGGACAAGATTCAAGTTGAAATCAGGTGCGGAGCACGGATGTATGGGATAAATGTACCTGAGGATCTTCTTGCAAGAGATTGAAAAGCTCGATTTGAGATTGGATCTGCAGCTGCTACAGTGCGCGAGCGAGGAAGAAGATGAGCTCGGTGGGGAAAAATGACAGTGGTGACTCCTGGCCTTCTATTTATAGGCACAGTGAAAACCCTAGGGGCGTTGCGGTAAAAAGGGAAGAGATAAGGGTCTTTGACTAAAAGTCAACGACAAACAGAATGAGTTAATTACGGAGTATTAAATGATAAGGTCGCGATTAAAATGGATAAGGATGGAGTTATAGTTGGGAGATAGTTTTCGCTAAGTGCTGAAAGTGAAACCCGGGCGTCGGAACCCGGCAAGGATTAACCGGGTTATGGCATGAACCGCCAAAGAAATTGGCCCAGTAAAAGAGAAAAGAGGCATGTTTTAATGTTAGACTTGTTATTTGTTGTCGTATGTTTCAGGTGATTAACCCGGTTGGCCAGGATACTAGCTCTGTTCAAAGAAGTAATATTCAAGAAGCCGAGCATGCCAACCTGGCAACCAGGATAATCTGGGGGCTACTGATGGAGGGATAATAACCCGGTAGGCCCATGAAGAGGGGAACGTGACCCGCCAGGTAGGAGGCTCGGTCAGGCCAGTTAGCCCCCAGCACGGGCCGGGTTATGTTTTTGGGCCGGTATCTTAGCGGTGACCCGGCTAAGAAAGGCGATATTCTGGAAGGTACAAGAGGCGGTTTGAGAGGCGGTTCAAGACTTGGAATGCACGAAGAATAAAGGAGCTAGGATAGGACTTGGAGTTCGGGTAGAACCCGGCTCTATTGTGTACGCGGTCAGAGGGCCCGGTGTCTATATAAACCGGCCCCTGAGCCATAGCTAGCAAGACCTTTCGCAACCCCAAGCATAGGCGAGAGAACCATCGAGAGAGACACATAATCCTTGTAACCTAGATCGAGATCCGGCTCTGTTGTCGTAGCCGGGTTATCGAGATCGAGACCAAGATTAATAATAAGATAGCAGGAAGTAGGTCTTTATCTCCTATGGAGAGGCTGAACCTGGGTAAATCTTTGTCCCCTTCCGTGCTAAACAAACACCCAGACACCAGAGTCGCCTTGCCCAAAAGTTTAAGCTACCCTCAAGTAGCATCTGCCGTGTTTTCTACCCCACGACACGACGCGAGGGGCTCGGGTAACTAATCGTGGGTTCCCTTGGTACGTGATTTGAAGCAAACTAGTCACGCAACGCTCCAAGGAAAAAATCTTCTGGAGCGGAGTTGGCAAAAAATATGTTAGCACACGAACACGTCCTTACATACCCGCTGTATCCAGAGATACTCCACAACTCACACCATAGGAGGCTGACTTATAGAGAGCGATACGCAAGACAAAAAAACAGGCTTTTGGGGCGTGTTTGGTGTTATTTTGATGTGTTCTAAATTCATATAAAGATAAAGGCTAACTTTGAAACGAAGCGGAGGCCCGTCGCCGGAGGCTTGGGCCGTAGCGTATATCACGTTCGCCGGAGGATTGGGCCGGTACACGGCGTTGCCGAGTCGGACTGCAGCCGACTTAGGGTTTTACCTCCATATATACATCTTGTAAGCCGTCGGTTGGGATAAGTCGCATGTTGTAAATCTCCGGTGTTTGTAAACTCGCCCGATATAGTGAAGTATTGCTGGCTGGCGCCCGTGGTTTTTTCTCCTCCATTGTTGGAGTGGTTTTCCACGTTAAATCTCGTGTCCCTGTTGGTTGATCTTCCGCTTTCTTCGTCGTTTCTTTGCTATCGTTTATAACATTTGGTTAGTCGAATTGCCTCCAAACAGGTTATGGGATGCAAAGATGCGCTGTTTGGTTGCTCGGAAGACAACTTTGAGGCCGACTTCATGTTCAAGTTAGTAAAAGAAAGAGAACTAGCCCAAACCGGTAAAGCTATGTGATCGTTTTTGCCCACCCTTAAGAAAAGCTCATATATACCCTCCCGACCTAAGTCGGTTAATATTAAGCCTGTTGTCCAACACGGAATGACAAGGCGGCTCTAACAGAAGTCAACATAGACACTTGAGATTGGATCCAGTGCGAAACCGAAGTTCGACTTACCAAGCTTTAGAGTTAAAGTTCGAGTTAGATTATGACATGTAAACCGTGTAGGCTTGTACAAAACTTGTATGGAGAAACGGTCGCCCCATGCCCCATATACATGTAAGGGGTGATGGCTGACTGGAAGTTAAACAAACAAACAACATGAATACATTTGTTCATGCTTCCATTCTTCCGCGACTTCATTCTTCCACGACTTCGTTTAGATTTCGTCTTATATTGATAACCAAGTTAAGAGCGGTCAAACCCGACTTAGCTCAACCTATAGCCGCTGGAACCTCCGACGGTCCTCCCGAGGAATTAGGGCATCGGGTCACCAAAAGCGACTTCTTGATGTCTCGCATATCGCGTTGTAAGCCGGCCTTTTGTGGGGCAAGTTGCGTAGTATCTCCCTTGTCGCTATGGTACATGAGGACGTGTTCATGTGCTAACCCATTTTTGACCACTCAGTTGAACATAAAACTTAGCGATGACTTTTCTATCTACCACACACGATACGGGTCCCCCTCTCTCGGAGCATCTTAAATCTAAACATCTTAAATCTTAAATAGCTGCCCTATTTAGGGCATAACTCTTTTTGAGCCATTTGGTCCAAACTTTTGCTCCAACAACTGCCCTTGAATTAAATTTTGCCAAAAAAATTGGACAATCTAGAAAAAGCGCGTCGGCCCAGCCAGCTCCCGCATCGCACACCCGGACCTCCGCACCTGCCCCGCCGCCGCCACTGGCCCTCAGACGCCGCTCTCCCGCAGCCACCGCTCCTCCTCCTCTCCACCCGCAGCAGGGACTGTCGCCGGCGACCAGCTCTCTGCTCCGCCTCCGACTGGAATAACAGCGACCTCGAGCGTGCCCTCACCGACCGGACACATCCAGCTTGTCCCCGACCTCTGCGCGGCCTCCCCCCCAGCGCCGATCTGCTCCGCCTCCGTTCCTTCTCCGTCTCCTGCAAAGACAGGAGCTCTCCGGCGGCCTCCCGACCTGCTCACCCCACAACGTCTGCATCTGCCAGCGAGATCGTCAGTTACATACTTACATAGCCGTTTCCTTCTTGGTCTGCACTCTATATTTTGTACCCTTCAATCTGAACATGAATGTGAGCATAATGCAGTAGCACCATGCACTGAACTTCGTATCCGGATGAACATAGTACTGAACTACACAATTCAGGCAAGGAAGAGCCTAAGGTTCAGATCATGATAGAGGACCACCGAAATTCTCTGCATTCAGAGTTCAGACGCACATAATAACAACCATGCACTAAATAATAGTTAGCAGAAGATTGGCTTCACAATCCAAAAAAGAGACATATTTTTGGCAGCTCGATGTAAGAAGGTGCATAGATTAAATGACTATATTATTAGGACGAAATTAAAGTATAGCGGCAGCAATACGAACTTTGCATAACTCAATATAGAAAAAAAAATCATTTCTAGCTCATTTTCTATTAAAACCTAGTATACATAACATAACATTTACTCTCTCCGTTTTTTAATATAAGATGTTTTAGCTTTTGTCCACATGCACATGCATACAAATGTATGTAGACACATTTTTTTTGCATGTTCATTCATTTTAGTGTGCATATAGACAACATGTGTACCACCTAAAACATTTTATATTAAAAAACAGAGGGAGTATTTATTTAGGGCACATATCAAATTCAGGCGTGTAAGAGACATCTCACTACTGAACACGCCAAATAAGCCAAAACTTCAAAAGCCCAAAAAAGTCTCCCGAGTAGTTCTAATAGTTTTTCCCTATCAAAATCAATAAAGCGGCTTATCTATAAGCATAAACCCAAAAGAAATCGGCCTGAGTCGCGTCTCTCCAAGCCAAGTCATCTCGGCGACTTGGTCTCACCTTGAACTCACCAGCTTTGACCCTGTGCCCCTGACATTGATCACGTGAAAGATGCTTGGGCATCCCAACTTGACATTATTAGAATAGAAGACATACTGTCTGGACATGTTTCAGAGTTAACCATAGAGGATAGAACGACCACTAACGAAGCATTAGCTAGCTGCTTCACAGTCCACACCCCAATTCCTACCATGGTGTTGTGATGCCAAAACAGTTGGTGCCTTGGTGGTGTGGGAAGAAGTGATTCATTCATCTTCACTAGCTGTCCGCCGACTCTTAACAGGCATGTTCCCTATCATTCTACCTGCTTGCATCTGATTTACATTACTAGTAAATTTTCGTCAAATTCTGCTGGGAGGTTTTATCTAGTCAAGGCCAGCCCTTTTCTTTTTGGCGACGTATAGGCAGTAACTGCGACTTTTGAGTTTTTTGTTGGAATAAGTCCAAAACAAACCTTGAACTCATAGACAAAAGCTAAATCGAACCCTGAACTTGCAATCCCTGAAATCGGCACACTGAACTCTGCAATCCCGATCATTTTGAACCCTATGCATGTTTGGCACACCGGGAAAGCAATAATCCTGACCGGGATTGCAGGTTAGTGTCACTGACATGTGGGACCCACATGTCATAATAAAAAAATCATTTTTGTTTTCTAAATCTGTGATACCGGGAGGGAGGGGACGGATGCCGGCCGCCGTGCGCACCGTCGCCGCCCCACCTCGCCCCTCACGCGCGCCGCCTCGCCACTGACGCCCACCGCCTCACCTGCCTGTCTGTCAATGTCGACGGCTGCTCTGCCGCCCCGCTCTAGCAATGCACCGCCGAGCCGCGCGCTTCCTTGCCCCTGACGCGGCCGCCTCGCCCCTGACGCACGGCCGCCGCTCTGCGTCCCCGTTCCAGCGACGCACGGCCGTGCCCCGCCTCGCCCCTGACGCACGCCTCCTCGCTCTCCTGGTCGTCCGCATCGGGCCGCCGCTCTGCGTCCCCGCTCCGGCGACGCACCGCCGCGCTGTGCCCCGCTTGGCCGGCGCGAGCTATAGGCACGGGCGGCCATGGCGCAGACGCGCTTCGACCAGGCGCGGGCGCAGACGAGCTCTGGCCATGGGCGGCCACGGCGCGGACGCACTCCGGCCAGCGCAGGCGCGGACACGACGTTGACCTATTTTCTTTTTTTTTTCTTTTCTTTCTACATCTTTTTAATTGGATGACAAGTGGGCCTTGTTTGTCAGAGAGCAGTGTATTATTGAATTTACGATTTTTTTATTTTTTACGAGTAAACCGGGTCTAGGGTTCAAAATGATCGGGATTGCAAAGTTCAGTGTGCCGATTTCAGGGATTGCAAGTTCAGGGTTCGATTTAGCTTTTGTCTATGAGTTCAAGGTTTGTTTTGGACTTATTCCTTTTTTGTTCCGGGCCATTTTCCAAACGATGGGAGTAGCTAGCGTAGCAGGGTTTCCAGATCTGAGCGTATTGGGGTTTGTGGTTGTTCCGGAAGGTTTGGTGCTCGGTGGGTTCACAGGAAAGAAGGAGGCATGTGGATTGGGGTGTTTTTTAATAGTATACTACTGTAATAGTAGTAGGTGTGGATTAGTGTGTTCATTTGCGTGTAGTGGTGTTGCATACGCTCTGATTAATTGGTTAAAACTAATTTGTTAGTGTAAACCGGGCATCAATAATGCCACAGGAAGTGGTGGAGTGGATGCTACTGTATGTCTTTCTGCAGTAGAGATGCATCCGCTCCATGCGTTGTATTGCAGCAATTATTCTTCAGAGGTACTGCAGTGTAGGCTCAAGCATGATCATCTTTAATTACATCTCACCATACATTGTTTTGCAGATTCTTTCATTGAAAGTTTTGTATGTTTTGACTATCTAATGCTTCAGATCTGTGCTTCATCTGATTGTTCTCTGTTCACCTTTGTGTTAAAACATCTATCCTCTTACATGTGAGAAAGCAGTTAGAATAGTTGCCCAATTTGTGTTACAGAGCTGCCTCCGCAACCCATTTTTGTAGAAAGTACTCTCCATGGAGAATGAAATAATATAGATAAATTGTCCTGTCGGACATATATTTTTGGAGGTTTCACTTATGAGGTCAATGAAATGCGAAAACAACATTAAATGATTCTATGCAATTCGTCTGAATTTCTGAAGCAACACTCTAGTTGGTTATTTTTAAATCCGTCAACCCCAATTCTTCACAAGCTAGAAGAAATGTTTTGTGTAAATACCATCTCTACCTTTGTCGCACTCTCACCCTGTTCATTTTCATGTTGGATTGAACTGACTTTTAACACACCTAGTATGTTCAGATCAAAAGTTGCACGCCAACAGTTCAGTCAAAGCTTGCCGAATACTAATTCCCTGCTGCTTCCAGAATATGGATCATTCGGATAGTAGTGTAAGACGACTATTCCAAGGGGAGGATGGATCAAAATGGATTGCGCATAGCAACCATGACTTGAAATTCTTCACAGAAATTGAAATGAAAACAATTACCAGCAACTACAGAACTGTGCTCGGAAGGGGTGGCTTTGGAGAAGTTTACCAAGGAGTCCTTGAGGATGGAAGTATGGTTGCAGTTAAAAGGTTAATCAACAATGTGAAAGGAAGCTTTGCCAAAGAGTTGATTGTCCACCGTGAAATCAATCACAAGCATGTCGTCAGACTAATCGGCTACTGCTTAGAAGAAAATGCCTTGACGATGGTCACAGAGTATATTCCTAAAGGAAACCTGTGCGACGCCCTTCACAAGGACAACATTCCCTTTTCTTTGGATACACGACTGAGAATTGCCGCAGAATGTGCAGAAGCATTGGGTTATATGCATTCCCAAATGTATACTCGGATTATTCATGGTGACATCAAGCCTGCTAATATACTTCTGGATGACGGACTAGGAGCAAAAATATCAGACTTTGGAATCTCAAGACTTGTGAGTGCCGAAAGTACTCTATATACACTGAATGTGATAGGGAGTATCGGTTACATGGACCCTTTGTTTGCTCAGGATGGCCGTCTGACTGCAATGAGCGATGTTTATAGTTTTGGTGTAGTGCTCTTGGAGCTGATAACTCGAAAAAAGGCAAGAACCGACAATGGGGAGATGAGCTTGGTTGGAACTTTCACCCAAGCTCTGGCAAAAGGGGTCAGGAGGGTGAGGGAGATGTTTGATTCTGAAATTGCAACGCCAAGCGACATGAAGACTGTTGAAGAGATTGCGAAGCTGGCGGGTAAATGCTTGACATTGGAACTCAACAAACGTCCTGACATGTTTGAAGTGGCAGAACGGCTTGGCAAACTTAGGAAAGTTCCACATCAGGGACAAGAAGGGCTGTTTTCTTGGTTTTGGGGATGGAAAAAGCAACAAACTCCTGCAGACGACTGCCTGGTTGCTGGACCATCACGACAGAGCATTACCAGTTGGAATGGCTCGACAATATCTTTTAGCTCCTCAGCACCAGCTCTTTCCTCTGACCTGGAGGACGTGCTTGAAGCATCGGCTGAAGTTCTGGGCAAAGGTACAGCCGGGCCAACGTACAAGGTCGTACTTGATAATGGGTCTGTGATCGCGGTCAAGAGGCTGGAAGGCGTGGACTTGCCGAAAGCAGAATTTGAGCAGCGGATGGCGGCGATCAGCACCATCGAATGCGCAAACATTCTGCCGTTGCTGGGGTATTACTTTACCAACCAAGACAAGTTTGTATCCTACTTGTGCATGCCAATGGGCAGCCTGGCAAAAGCACTCCACGGTAGATAACATATACTGTACCTGCCTTCCATTGAGTTGTACAATTTCACAAAATGTAATGTTTTTGAGACGCATCACTGATTCATATTGTGTGTTGGCACAGGAGACGGAGCCTCTCATCATCCCGAGCCGATGAACTGGGATCAGCGATTATGCATCTTGAGCGATGTGGTGAGTGCTGTGGAGTCCATCCACTCACTCGGACCGTTGAGCAGCCACGGCAACATCAAGTCCTCCAACGTGTTCCTTCAGGACAGTCACGCCGCGAGCGTGTCGGAGCATGGCCTAGGGACGCTCCGCCAGTTTTCGAAAGCCTCCGGCTACCGCGCACCTGAGGTCACCGACCATAGCCACATCTCCCAGAAAGCCGATGTGTACAGCTTTGGTATACTAATGCTGGAGCTGTTCACCCGCCAGGCTCCGGTAAACGAAGCACGCCCCGAGGAAGGCGTCGATTTGCTGCGGTTGGTGAGCTCCGTGCCCCGTGAGAAGTGGGTGACTCAAGTGTTAGACACGGATCTTCGAGTCCGTGATGAGGAAATGAAAGTCATAATTCTGCAACTCCTACAGCTCGCCCTTGATTGCTGCTGCCATAATGCCAACGTGAGGCCGAGTATGTCTGATGTCAGGCAGCTCCTACAGTACTACCTTACAAAAACAATGCTTTCCATTGCAAGACCGTAATCTATGAGCCGTCGTACAGTGTAATTTCCATCTGTAACCTGCATTGCTCCAATTCTGAAGGGGTAAAACTAAAATTAGGAGCTTAGCTGCAACTTTGATGTAGTAGTAAAGGAGATGATGGCTGGGTGTTTCTGTTCGGTATCAGTATGAACTTGTGAAGCCATAACAGTGTACAACAATCATTACCCTCCTTTCTGTCATGACATGCAAATCTTTTGTATGTTCTTGAAAAATCTTTGCCCTCATTCAAATTTTGACATCTCGGGGCTCACGGTAGTAGGCAACCGTCCGCCGTGAACAGCAGCCACACTGTCTCCGCGGAGGCTGTCAGCAGTAGTCTCCTGCCGCTTTTTTTGCACTCTGATAATAAATAAAGAAATAAACAAAACTGTGTAAAAAAGTTGGAAAATTCTTCGACACTATCGTTTGGCATGTCAATATGCACCCTTGTCCCTGAAATGACCACATTATCATTAATCATGCTATGGATTTGCCATGAGCCTGTTTATTTGACTCGGAAGTCAGGAATGTTGATACATATAGTCCATATCGTGAAGGTTTTTTACAAAAACTTGTCAAAATCCATGTTTATCATTTTTCTTGAAACTAGTACACATAAAAGAACTCCATGCCAAAGGACGAAGTTTTTATAATTGTTTCTTTATTTTCTTTGATTTATTTTCAAACAGGGTCAAAATCAGCTACGAAACCATTCATTTTAGGAGTTAAATCTTTCAACGCCGTCAATGGCTATTTTTTTTGAAAAATACTTGGGTACTTTACCTGTTTTTAGCAAATTTTAGTAGCAAGGTGAAACATGCTTTTAGTTTTAATTTGAATTAATTTTGTAAATTAGCTGAAATTCATTTAAATGAGCGAAAATAGCTATAAATAGCGAAAAGTCTTAACACTTGGGAATTGGCCATCTAATATGGTCTAATTTGTGTGAACAAAAAGTAGAGCTGTCATTTCACACCATACTTTTGCACTTTCTTCACAAAAATACGTTATTGGCACTCTGAAAATGAAAATATATTTTATGCCAAAAACATGGAAAATCTTCTGGAAACTATTGCTTTGCATGGAAATATACACTCATGTGCCCAATATGTCAACGTTATGAATAACTATGTTATGGATATGGCCTTGAATATGGTCATTTGGCTCGAAAATCATGAAAGTTCATATACGATAGTTCATGGAAATATTTTTTATGCCAAAGGATTTTATTGTTTGATTTTTTCTATATTTTCTTTGATTTTTTCAAAATGGGCTCAAAAAATGTGCAAAACTATTCGTATTTAGGAGCCGAATCTATCGACCCCTTCGGTGGATGTTGTGTAGAATTAAAATCAGAATTGGGTACCTTAAAAAAATTGTAAATTTTTGGAGCAAACTAGAATATACTTGTAGTTGAAATTTGAAATATTTTCGCTAAATCAGCTGAAAATCATTTAAATCGGCAAAAATAGATATAAATCGAGAAAATTATAATACTCAGGAATTATCCATCAAATAGGAAATTTTATCTTTTGTTTCATTTTGCACGTTTGACGTTCTTTACAAGAAACTTTGTTTTTCACACTCTAAAAATGAAAAAGTTATCGTTTGTGACAAAAAGTTGGAAACTCCTATGGACACTATTGTTTGACATATCAAGAATTCAAGATGCACCTTTTTTAGCAATATGGTCATATTATCTTGAAATATTGCGTGGATATGGCCATAAACATGGTCATTTGGCTTAAAAGTCACGAATGTTCATACACGATAGTCCAATTCGTGAAGGTTTTTTTCCAGAACATGCCAAAATTGATGTTTTGTAAAAATGGATATCACCTACCCCGAAGGGACCCCCTTGCGTGCCTACTAGGTGCCTATGTGGATAAAAGTCAAGCAAGGTAAATTGAATACTAGTCAACCGAAGCTCGTGATCATGGTATGGTCAACAAGTCAAAAATCAAGACAAGATATAAGAGATAAGGTCAAAGATGAATCCCATGAAGTAAGAAGCCCATTACGTGGAGTCCTAGTTGGCCCTAGCTAGTTGTCTTCGGCCTTATAGGGTTAATTGTTTCTGTCTTCCGCTAAGGTTTTAGCACTAAATGAGGAGAGGGTTTCCCTTAGTTCGTTCAAGACAAATTCCCTCCTACACGGCACCGGTGGAGGGTTCACGGGCAAATTTGTTTAGGACACACTCATACGGTGAGATTGGCAGATTGCGGGCAGAAGCTGATAATGCGAAAAACACACTTGTTAATAGCCATGTTTTCTTATACACTGTCATCAGAATAATATCTCGGTTATAGGTCATTGCCTATAATCATATAGTCAGGTATGAAGAGATTATCGGATACATCGCATTGTAGATCTAGCAAGAGTTGATACATTACCAACAAAATATATTACATGGTAGCCTTTATATAAAATCCCTGTTACATGGTATTATCTATAGTCAACAATACGGTATCTAAAAATTTACAGCCCACTGTAGATCTACCAAATGTGTCTGATTAAAAGGGTTGAGGTGTGTTGGACATAACACATAGACGAAAACATAGATATTTAAAAAATAGACAAAGTGGTGGTAGCAATATTCTAACAGATCTGAGACTGCCATACGTAGATCTCCCATGAAAAACATGTCATGTGTGTACCTTCCATTTCTCATAATAGGGTGAGAATGAGGGCGAGGACGAACATGAGGGTGGCTCACAAAGCGCCGGCTTTCACGCTCAAAGAATCGCGGGTGCCTTGCCACAAGGGAGATCGAACACGTGGCAGTGCAACCAGAGACATCGGCAACATTTCTGGCCTTTGATATGCACGTGGAAGCAACATCATATTTAATCTAGCACACGAGATATGGCTTTCCGCTCTCCGACATGGTGACCAGCCATGGTGCTAAAATGGGAGATGACTCGGTAAGCTACTTGTCAGTCCAAATATATGCAGGAGATAGAACCCACTGCTCATTCACATGTAAACAAATATGCTGGGAAACGTGGCTTCTTCTACCGCTCAGCGAGATGTATCTTCACAATTGTTATTGATAGTGGATGACATCGTTGGCCTAGCGTGGCGTGCCGCCGCGCCAGCCCTTGCTTTGTTGATTCAATGGGATGCAAATTCGCTTCAAAATCTTTCTTGGTTATCGGAAGACGAATTGTGTCATACAATTAGACCACTAGTACTTCTGGAGGGAAAAGCCACCCTAACCACGTGCCAAATTGTAGCTCATGCTTCTGTAATCAAGATGCTTGAAAGTTTCTGACCTCATGTCGAAGGCGTGGTACATATCGGCAAAATACACTGTGTCCTCTTCCACGTCCCCACCAGCTGGAACGGCCTTGCACAAGCGTGGACTGGTGAAGATTGCCTCGCCACCGCCTAAGCCACCCTTGACCGGCATCCATACGCCTGCTTCCACATCTGCCTCAAAGACATCGACCCTGCGAGTGTGGTTGTTTCCACTAAATGGGGTGACTAGCCATTGCCTTCGAACCATGAGCAGTTTCCCACACGATTCGACCAGATATCGGCCTGTGAGGAGGGTATCGTACCCTTCCCGCTCATAGCTATCAATGCTCTTCAAAACGGTTTCACGGCGAAACATTAATCTCACGTCGGCATTGACGTTGGCCGATTCATCATCGTTCTCATCATCGTCATCGCCGTCGGTACTCGTTGGTGCGTCATTCTGTGACCCTTCGTCGTCGACATCGCTGTCTGATTCCTCTTCTTCATCCAGATCGCTCCACCCAAACTCAGCCTCGTCATCACCGTGCGTGATGACGTGCTCGACATTAGTAATAGTAGGCTTGCCATTGGGGTCCTCTGCTAGGTCAAGTGCGAAGAGGTCCTCAGCGAGGGTGATAAAGTAAAGCTTGTCTCCAATGAAAGCAACGTCAATGATCATCGAGTAAGGCCATGAATAAGTATAAGGCAACCAAGTGCCCTTTCCTGGGAAGCCCGAGATCAATGGGTACTCATGTGTATTGGTAGTCACAGCGATCAGGTCGTGGGGGTCGTCCGACCTCATCACCACCTTGCGGATCTCCAACGCCTCAGTATGGCCGATGGCCAGGTCCAGCTCGGAAAGCGGCACGGTCGCGTTAGAGAAAGGGTTGTGGAGGAGGAACTTGCGGGGGAAAAGGAATTGTATTACTTAATTAAGAGTATTACAATCCCTAAGCATGAAATTAAGGATCTCATCCGGCCCGGTACCAATCCACACAGCAGTACTATCATGAACTCTACCATACCGAGTTAAAGCGTCACTGGCCTCATTTTGAGAACGAGGGACCTTAACAATTTTCCCAAAGCTTGACTCTCCAAGATTGTTGGAGGTACACTACTTCATGGACACAGGGAGTAACACTCGCGCGATGAATGGGATGCGAGGGTGTCGCCACCGGAGCGCCGCCCTTCGTCATGGTGGTCGTTCCTCTTCCGTCTCTCGGGGATGATCCATCTGTTTAGAATGGTGCATCACTTCAGATGTGTATTCATAAACCAACTGTATTGAATTCTATACTTGTTATCGAGTACGTGACTCGATAGTAGAACCTTGTACTTGATTAGGTTCATGCATGTTTGCCATTAGTCATTCGAAAACACGATGTGCCCTTCTCTGTCGACTCCACGGGCTCCTCCTTCGTCGTCCTCTCTTCTTGGCGGCACCGGCGAATACGTGCACGGAGATTTGGCGGCTGGACACAGCGCCAGAAATGAAACGGGAGGCGGGTATTGGGTTCAATTTGGGTGGGTCCGGATTGACAGGCCGACGTGGCGAACGCGTCCGTGCGGCCTAACTTTGGGGCTTGCCGGACAACCAGGTCGTTTGGCGAAGACTTGGGGGAGATGGTTTGGTGGCCTTTTTCGGCCCCTGCCGTGTCCCGGCTGTACGCCCGGACGTTTGGGGATGTTTCCGGGAGCCAGTTGGAGATGCTCTTAGGTAGGATAAAAACATACTGGATCTAAAACATGAATTCAATGTACTCTGTTTCTATTTAAACATGAGAACATGAATCCTATGTACTCTCTGTTTAAACATGGGAACTTATTGATCTGTGTATATATACTAAGATCGTGAGCACACGTTAACTAGATTTCTCCTAGGCCAGCTGGTTTGCCAATGTTAAAACAAAATATCTGTTGCAAAATAGACATCAGAAAGGCATAAAATATACTAGGTCCATAACTCCATATACATCAACGTTAATCACAATGTTTAATGCATCCATGATAACACAATAGACGGTAGAGGTACAGAGGCATGGCTGCACAGCACTGAGATGTGAGGTTACACACTTTGTTGCCATTCCAGTACATCAACCATAATAATCTACTTCATCATCGAGTTCGTCATCATAATAATCCACTTCATCGTCCTCTCCCCCATCAGAATAATCAATTTCGTCGCCTTGTGTCCGAGATGGAAACGGCTTCACGTGTTGCTGTTGCCCATGGCTGAGAACATCATAGCTGCCAACCATCGGTGGTGTGAATGTTTGACTTGGAGCTAACGGTTGGGTGAAGGGTGGCTGAGCTGGCAGTGGAGGCGTCGATGGGGCGAAGGGTGCGGCAGCCAACCTCTTCATATAATTCAAAGGCACTGTCGTCGACATCCTTCCATGGACGCCTGGATCCGTCCAACAGGCATAGAAAAAACCTTCAAGAAAAGCAAGATTTATTAAGTTATAGCGATACAAAAAAACGAAAATCATATTAGTTCATGCATGGACTGAGGCTTTCTTCAAGAGATGCAATTTGGCCAAACGGAAATGGTTACATATGTCGCTAGAAAATGGAAGGAAAATTTTCCTAATCTTTTTGTTTTAGTCTGACTAGAGAAGTGACATGTGATATCATTATCCGACTGCAAATTTATGGCAATACTGTCGGAGAATTCTGCAACCCCAAGCATCCAACAGCTTAGTGTCACATGTTCAAATAATCAAGTAGTTATAACTAACAAAATGGTGTCCCAAAAATCACCTATTAATGCAAAATACACGGGAGAAAATTTCACCACAAAACAGGGAATAATCAGAAGTTTAATACACACATCACTAAGTAACTCGCACAGAGAAAACAATTTGTAATATTTCTACACAACGGTTAGGCAACTTAACATCACTACTGACTAAAATTGTACTCCCTCTGTTCTGAAATATTAGTTCTTTTACCTTTTTGTAAATCGCATGTATCTTGAGGCGTTTTGGTGTGCTTGTTCATTCATTTCAGTTCGTATGTAGTCCACATTAAAATATCCAAAACATTTTATAATTCGTAACAAAGGGGAATACTTACTGGTGCCAAATAGCTATTAGGCAAGTTAAGAGCAAGGTTAGGCAGCTCATATGTATTAGTACACATAAACTAACACTAGGAACTATATTGTGAATAAAAGTGAAAGTGCAATCACCATCTTGAAAACCTGCTAGAAACATAACATGACAGGTGATTATGTATTTAGCAAGAAAGTGTAAAGGGAACTCATCATTTTAGAATTCTTAGTAGGCTATTTATCAATAATGCAAGGCAACATTCCATGTACTGTTTCGCGCAAATGATATTGAGCAACAATGGAGCCTTTTGTCCCAATCAAGCTGGGTAGGCTAGAGGTGAAACCCAACAAAACCATGTGGCAACTGAAGAGTGAAGAGAGAGAAAAGAACAAACAAAGTACAGGGAAAGTAATTTAAGTTCCGCACATGGAGCTTATTTCCATGCAGTCCTATCAGGTGTCATATCTAAAAGGTGCATTCCATCCTTGAAGTCCCTTCTTACTGCCACCTGTGATGTCACCTTTGGTGACAATATTAGCAACAAAGATAAACCTAGCGTCTCATCAACCAAGACAATAGTTGTATAGTTGTGTGTGTGTGTATATAGGTAAATTAATATGGTGCCATACGGCCACTCGATTTGCTTCGAATTATACATACCCGAGGTATATGTACCCAAGTTACATACGTATACCTTGGGTATGTTTGGGTACGTATAACCTCGGGTATGTATAACCCGGGTATATGTAACTTAAGTACATATACCTTGGGTATGTATAACTTGAGTATAAGTAAAGGATGTATAATTCAAAGCAAATTGAACGTTTTTTGATACGGTGCCCTGGCACATGGTGCACCAATTTGGCAGTCAAGAAGTACTTAGCTCTGGCAAACCCGTATAGAGTCAAAAAGTACTTGGCTCTGGAAATATTATAGGTATTGCTTAGGCAACTTTACAAGCTCCAATCTGGCTAACTATCACGCATAAACAATGGTAAGAACCATCACATAATCAACATGTTTTTCCAATATTAGGCAGAAATGGTACGATATAAACGGCAGAAAGTAATGGTAAATACCGACTCAATATTAGGCAGCATAAAGTTGGAAAAAATTGGAGAATCTTTGCTGCAACTTCACGAGTTCTAGTAAACCCACCCACTAAACGCCTGAACCCCAATTGATACACACCTAACCTCCATCCTTGATTCACATTGCAGTAGTCACAATAGCAAACTAGCAGCCTGGGATCCACATTATGAAGAAATGGAACAATTTGGAATAAAAAGGAATTCTTTCATGCCAAAGGGTGCAACACATAGAAGCAATCATAGGTATATTTGCAAATTCCACACAGTTGAAGGAACCGTGAGAATATGAACACAAGAATCAACCCAAGCAAGAAATTAATCATGATCCAAGAATATAAACATCATAAAAATGTACTAATCTCTGAGTAGAGTTTGTGCTGCTACCGGGGTTCTATTGGCATCTGACTAGAAATCATGACTTGACAACCTACAGGTTAGAAAAACTGAAGCCGCACACAAGTGATTAACCAAATTTTGGGTATCAGTTTGCCTAGTAAATGAACAAGCTGCAAATGAAGCGAAACGAGGACATGATAATCGATTCTACAGCAGCGCAGGTGCTTCCCATCAAGCACAAGGTGTCCATCGGCTTAGTCATTGTAGCGACATACGGCTTTATATTTGCTTAGGGCAGGCATGAAGCAGTGCCTCTGTTTGGCGTCAGAAAATTGTTCCTAGCGACGGTATGAGACCTGGCCCATCACTAATGGGCTGATGCAACGCTATCAGGAGCCACAGGAGGTGAGCCAGGGCAGGGATGTTGGACCCATTCTCTCGTCATCGGCAACAGATATGGGTAGAAGCGCCGCTGCGATGCAGTGCTTCTCCTCCACATTCTCCTAAACCTCCATCCATGGTGGCACTCATAATGGGGATGACAGGGAGGAGTGGAGGGACAAGGAGAGTAGTACCATCGCCGGGCTGAAGGTAGTCGGACTGGAGTGGGCAGGAGGGGGCAGGGACGAACTTCCAAGCAGACAGGGTGGGAGTGGCAGTAGGCAGTGCGAGAGGAGCATGATCGGGGAAAGAAGTGAGTGTGTAATGATTAAGTAGCAGCAGTGCGCACCCGACAGAACGAGATAAGCACACACGCGTTTCTTACCAGTTGGGTTAATTAATTATTCGCAAAAAAAAGGGTTAATTAATTATTATCTCATCTAGTTCTGTGAATATCAATCCTCACAAAGGATGACAGTAATTGGAAGTTCAACAAATTTTTTATTCCCTATGGCAACACCGGCAGCTGTAATTTATACCAAGAAGATCAACATGGTGACCCAAGTCTTTTGCACATTTTTCGAAATCATATGATATCAAATGTTAATGTTCAATAATGCCCAACATCAAGAAGCACTGGGATAAAAGAACAGCACCATATTATAAGCATTGACAATGTTCTTACCTGATGGAGTTGAAGACAACATGGGTTGCACAGTTGGTAGAAAATTGGGTGGCGGTACATACTGTGCCTGCAAGGGGGTTGGCTGCTGATAGTTCCCGTAGCCTGGGTGAGCGCCATAAACGGATTGATTCAAACTCCCATAGTAGCCATTTACACTCCATGTGTTTTGCTGGGGTTGCTGTAGAAGGGATACACTCTTAATGAGAGATGGGAAAGTGGACAAATCTATGATAGCGCTAAGATGATCACAACATACCACATTGTTCGGGACAGTATAGGCTGATAAGAGATGACCATCCGGCACACCATTCTGAGCACAGCTTGCTACTGAAATAGTATCGCCCGACGGAACATGATTATTCAACACACCATGTTGAGGACGATTTGCTGCAACTAGCTCAGCATATGGCCTTAAGCAAAAGGACAAAATGTCAGATGCCATGGAGTAAAAATAAGTGGCGATCTGAGACGCATACAATTAGCTTCACAAACGTTTTTCAGTGTGTATCAAGGTTAACAGAATAAAGTTAAAAATACCAGAGTAGAAAACATGCCTTGGAGTGGTATCCAGATATTCGGAGAATGCACAGGGAAGGACAGTTGGATCGCACGAATTGGCTCTTGCGGCACAGTATGGTGTAATGACTTCCACCTTCTTATTCTCGAGATCAACACCGACAATCCAGGAGCCTTTCTCATCAGACTCCACCTTAGACATGAGGTAGACAACATTGTCACTGTAGACACCGAAGAACGGGAAATCTGTAGTCTTCAGGTTTCTCAATGTCCAGAACTGAGGCAGCAGCACAGTATGTTCTGGGTCGGCTGATATGTCATCAACATGGACAGTGTGCTTTTTCCTCCAAAAGTCCCAACCAATGCGCCTAAACATTGTGCGGATCTTCCAACCATCAGGTACCATATGGTCCTGGATGAGGCACGTATCATGGATGACATCGACGATGTTAAGAGCTCTATGACAATGTTGGATCTCGACGAAGTTGATGAAACCATCGCAGCAGGAGACATCCCGCACTTTCTGGGGTTGGCCTGTCCCTTGCGGGTTGAATACAGCCTTGGGCAACGGGATGAAGCCAAGAACAGGCTCCTTCTCAAGTAGGTCACAGTATACGATGCCACGCCAGAGGTCGACCCATCCTACCGTGCTAGCTCCGAGAGAGATCACCTTGTCAAGTTGGCTTGGCAAATCCCGTGTCAGGACATCGGCAGGCGTTGACAGCTGCAAGGGCGTGGTAGTCCACTTGCTCGTGTGTGACGAGAAGACGTGCAGGTCGTACAGCCCAAGGACCCCTCTCGGGGAAAGATCGGCGACCAGGAAGTTGCCCCCCTCGCCGGGCACGATGCTGGCGTGCCACGAGTGCCAGGTGCCTGTAGGAGAATACGGGACGGGTTTGATGGAGAATTTGCCGCCGGAGCAAGCCTTGCAGACGAAGAGCTCGACGAGATCAGAGTCTACGTCTGTGCTTTGGGGGCGGTTTTGAAGGCGAAGCAGAGGAGGACGAGGTCCCCGGCGGAGGAGACAACGCGGGGCTCAAAGGTGTAGTCCTCTGGGCGAATTGTGGGGCTGTCGATGCACAAGTAGGAGATGGCAGGCGGATAGGCAAGGCAAAATGTGATCTTGACCATGTGGCCGGAGCTCGTCTTGATGGTCTGGGTTGTGTCGTTTACACGGCGGGCGAAGTAGGCTTTCTTGTAGAGGAGAACCCAGGAGGGATAGAGGGAGGGGTCGGCATCGACGGAATCGTCGGCGGCGGGGGCTGGAAGGAGGAAGGCAGGAAAGATCCTCCCATGGTGGCTGGATCGAGGATTTGGGAACTAGGGTTATATATATACCTCTCAATAGAGGACGACGGGAAGCGATCTCCATTAACTTTTTTTGTTTGTTTGAGATAAAGCGATCTCTACATGGGAGCGACAGCGGCGGTGCGGGCGGAGTATGGGTTGGATTTGTCTTTTTTTGAAAGAGAGAAAGGTTGGATTTGTCTTTGCTTCCTTCCCCCGTTCGGTTATTCCCTGGGAGGCAGGGACTGATTGGGATTCCGGCCCGATCGTGGATTCTCGCCAAGGGCGAGCCGCCCTCGAGGGTTCGCCTATGTATCGCCTTCAGCGAGTTCGGTTCGCCAAGGGATAGCCGAATCTGTAGTCATCAGGTTTCTCAATGTCCAGAACTGAGGCGTTCGGGATTTCCCGAATTTTCGGGACGGGAAAATCGGGAAAAAAATTGTTCGGGTATTAGTAATTGAATCCGAAAATCACTCAAAAAATTTGTTTCCCGAAAATTTGGATCCCGACGTTTCGGGATCGGGACGGGAAATCCCCGAATATCCCGAAAATGGAAAACAATGGAGACTAGAAAGCAGGACGAAGGTTCAGCTGCGTTGCGCGAGACACGGCAGCGATGCCTAGCGCAAATCCATGGCATCGTGTGCCCTTTCACGAACCTGAATCGGCGACGAGCACGCGCGTGTCGCCGGCGGGAGGAAATGGCGCAGCGGCGGAGAGGTAGCTGATGGGGCGCGCAGCGTCGCTGACTCGGGGTAAGGCGCCGGCGAGGGAGGGGCACGGCGACCGGTGACTCGGCCAGGGATCACCGCCGCCGCCGTTCTTCATTTTTGTTGCAGCGCGCCTCGCTAGATCAGATCGGACCTGGAGTTTGCGTTCAGGAAGAAAGAAGGAAGATACGGATTAGATTGGATTCGATTGCCAAGGAAAAAAAAAAAGGAAAGTACTGATCGGGGAAGTTGGGCTGGGCTAGCCAGGAGATTAGTTTTGGTGGGAAGTTGGGCTGTGCTTTTTTTACTGGGCTTCTCTATAATTCGGGACATTTGGGCTGTTCGGGTATCAGCGTTATAGTCCCGAATTTCTTGAAATAATTTTGGGATTTCAGAGTTGCCTCCCGAAAATGTGATCGGTTTTTTCGGGATCGGGCTATTCGGGATCGAGATTTTCGGGATTCGGGTTTCGGGATCGGGAAATATGCCCACCCTGACTCCCGGCCTCCCTGACGGAAGCCCAATAAATACGAAAGTCGGAAGCAGCGTGTCCATTAGTGCATTTCCTTTCTCGTGTAGCACATTTCCTGGCTTATAGCATCTCCAACAGTTGGGGCAGCAAAAAGTGGATTTGAATCACCGCGATTGGATTGTAGCGTTGCGTACCCGGCCGGGCAGGCCGCAGGTGTATATATGGGTTTTTTTTTGAATGTCACCGGGGGAGTTAATCCCCACTTGAATATATTTCAAAGTTGCTTTGAGACTTTGCAGACTCTACAAGATAGGTTCTAATGAATCAGAGTACACGGGGATTACAAAGGGGGAGAGATAAAAGAAAAAAAACACACACACGAGGAAAGGGAGCGGCAAGAGCCACCATGAGGCACAAACAGATGAGGGGTGCTGTCGAGGGATCACAATACCAAGATTCAGCAAACAACCTAGCGCACCGCACCAGCGAGCCAAACGAATCTCACGGCACAACTCAGGAGCATCCATAGCCAACGAGTGCCAAGCCTAGCACCTAGCATGAACCTTGACCGGGAGCTCCGCCACGAGAAGACGACACGAATAGCAGGTTGGGGGAGGCATCAATTGCGTCGTCATTGAGCAAAGGTGAATCGAGACGCCACCAAGAGCCCGAAGCTCGCCACACCGCAACGGCAGCCATGGGGGGGTCTTGGGCAAGCACATCGAGGTGACCGAGACCACTCGAAGACCTGCCAAAAGAGGGACAAACAAACCACCATCGGCCCCAAGCCGGCCGCACCAACACCACCAAAACGCAACACCGCCAGCGCACGCAGCGACAAAAGCCATACAAAGGGTCTCCACGATGATGCCTCCAAGGAGGTTTGTGTTGTCGAGAGCACAACACCGTCATCCGATCCGGCAAGCCGGGTCCAAGGTTTTCACCCGGAGAACACCTGAGTACTGTAGGTGCCGGAGCTCCACAACGGCACCTCCGGCGAGGAAACGACGTCCGAGGACGCCGCTGCCGCCGGCAACGACAAAGCCGATGCAGGGTTTTCACCCGGAGTTTTAGCACTTCCCTACAAATGAAGGCTGCCGATCCCTACCAACAACCGCTGCAGCCAACCGCACCTCGCGGAGACCACAAACAGCCAACCACCAACACAAGCGCCAGATCCTCCAGAGCTGCCGGACGCAGCGCCAGCCACCACACCCCGCCGAGCACCATGCCGACAGAGGCGGAGGAGCGCTGCCCGAAGCCAAGACCCACCATGGTTCCGGGCTGCAGCCGGGCAGCACACGCCGATGAGCTCCATGCTCGCCACCGCGTGGCTGCAGAGACGAGGATCCGGCCGCATAGGTTGACGAAGAAGGAGCGGCCGGCCCATCAGGGCCCAGATCGGGCCCAGACCTGACCCGCAGCCTGCGTTGCTCCACCACTCCGAGCCGCCGCCACTCGCCGAGCCCCGCCGCCACCGGCGAAACCCGCAGGAGCACGCCAGGAGGAGGACGCGGCCGCGCCGTCGACCGCCGGCCTCGCTGAGCCCCGCCGCCCGGGGGCCCAGGGGAGCCACGAGGAGACGCCCCGCCGCCGCCGTCGACCGCGCGAGCTTTGCTCGGCGGCATCCTCCGGCAGCGGCGTGGGCACGGAGGTGAGGGGCGGCGGCGGGCTAGTTTTTCGGTGGGTCGTCCTCGGGTCGCCCTGGACGAGAGAGCGACGCGGGGAATATATATATGGGCTTTTCGTAACTCAGGTTCGATTTGGAGTCGATTTTCTCTTGCTCATCTCACCTCTGCCTGACGGTGAAGTCGGGAGGCTCATTTACCACGATAATGCACGCATTGGATTGTTAGCAGCGCTAAAGACACTGATGCCATGATTCTAGCCTGCTAGCTATTACTCCCTCCGTTTCAATTTAATTGACTTGCTATCCACCACATGTGGATGTATCTATACATATAACTTGTCTAGATACATTCACGTTTAGTGGGTAGCAAGTCAATTAAATTGGAACGGAGGGAGTAGATGACAAACTCCACTCCGGGAGCTCCTACTCTACGCATAACGCGGAGAGTTGTTTCCTCCGCGTACCCCCCTGACGCGAGTGGGCCGCGTTTCCCGGCCCAATTTAGGCAGCTTGAGTAGCATCTCCTCTTCGCGCTAGATGAATTACAGAATTAGACTGTTTCCTGTTTCGCTGTTTCTTGCACGTTGGAAACATACATATAAACATACATGTACGAACTTCCTTTATTTTAAAACTGAAATATGAGCGAAGGTTTAAAACTTCATATATACAAAAATGTGTCGTCCACATAAACGGCTTCCTTTATTTCAAAAAGCAGTATATGTGTCGTTTGAACTACTTTAAAATAATGTGTACACGAAAATTATGTTTATCAAATTCATCGCACTCGGTTGACCGTTTGAAATATCATTTGACGAGGAGGTTAATCTCAACGTTTTGCACAACTTTTGTGTTGTATTTTTTTGTTTCGATGATCATATACAAGATAATTTTGTACTGTAGGTTGGAACGTGTTTACACTCTTCAATGTACGCGTCTTCCCCAACCTATGTCGCCGCCCCTCGCCGCGGTTAACTCCGCCATCGTCGATGCACTGCTGACGTCCCGCACTGCTTCATGGTGCTGCCACGTAGATGGTTCCAAATTCAAAATCTAAATATATTTAAAATCTAGATATTTTATATTTTTCAAAATTTGAACCATTTTCAAAGTGTACATTTTTAAAATACGAAAAATATTTAAATCTGAACCAATTTCAAAAAATAAATTTTTTCAAAATATGAACAATTTTGAAATATGAATCATTTCAAAAAATGAACAATTTTCAAATATGAAAAGTTTTGAAATCTGAACCATTTTCAAAATGAACAATTTTCAAAATATGAACCATTTTGAAATATGAACATTTTCAAAATCTGTGATCGGAAACTTTTTTGAACGATCTTGAAAACTGAACAAAAAAAATCGATGAACGGAAGCTATTTGTGAACGACTTTAAAAGTGAACAGAAAAGGTCGACGAACGAAATCTATTTTTCAACGGTTTTAAAAAGTGAACCGAAAACATCGATGAACGGAAATTATTTTTGAACAGTTTTTAAAAAGTGAACAAAATAGGAATTGTAACGGAAACTAGTTTTGAACAATTTTTAAAAGTCATAAGAAATTATTTTCGAACGATTTTAAAACTGTACAGAAAAAGTCGTTGAAAGGAAATCATTTTAAAAAAATTTAAAGTGAACAGAAAACACTTGTGAACGAAAACTATTTTTGAACAATTTAAAAAAGTGAACAAAAACTATTTTGGAACAATTTAAAAAGTGAACATAAAATATCGGTGAACGAAAACTATTTTTGAACGAATTTATAAGTGAAAAAGAAAAGGTCGGTGAATGAAATCTTTTTTGAATGGTTTTAAAAAGTGACAAAAAAAGTCTGTGAACGGAAACTATTTTTCAACGATTTTTAAAATTTGAACAAAATTGGTATTTGAACGGAAACTAGTTTTGAACGATTTTTAAAAGTCATCAGAAACTATTTTAGAACAATTTTAAAAGTGTACAAAAAATGTCGTTGAACAGAAATTATTTTGAACGAATTTTAAAAAGTGAACCGAAAACACTTGTGAACGAAAGCTACTTTAGAACAATTTTAAAAAGTGAACAGAAAATATCGGTGAACGGAAACTATTTCTAAATGACTTTTGAACAGAAAAGGTCGGTGAACGAAATCTGTTTTTGAACGGTGAAAGGGCATGGCGCCCCCATGTGTGGTTTTGGTAATTAATGACAATCTCTATGGACTAATAGTTGCATTAAGTTATACTTGTAGTGTTTGTCCATAAGCAATGCTTGAACTCCATATGTTGGATTCAAGGTTGATGCCACGAATATATTGATATAGTGAAGTATTTGGCATCAAGATCATCAGCGTGTATGGATATATATTTGATATGATCAAGAAGAAGAGTACGTGATGACCAAGTTAATATTCGAGGAGTTATCCGATGATTGGTCATATGTGAGTTGAGCATATTGTAAGTATGTCTTGAAGAAAAGGATTATGTGATCATTCATGGTTATCTTCAAGACATCATCTATTAAAAAGAGAAGAAAACATACAAGGTTGATCAAGATATTGATCAACACACAAAGCTACAAGATTAACCAAGTGGGATCATGTATCTCTTGGCATGGTAAGCAATTGTCCATATAGCTTTGTGAACTAACCCATGATATGTGTGTGGCCATTTCTATGTGTGGTTAGGTATCTTTCTATGGGCTTGCATCAAATAAAGAGTTCATATAGCCCATGAAGGATGGTGATCGTCATCAACCTTGAGAAGTGCAAGTTCAAGAGAAGTATCTCGAATATATGATATGCTTGATGCTTGCCACCCTCTTGGAGATAGTGGTCAAGTGAAGATGTGCCTATGAGAGGCTCTCCCATAATGGAGTATGGGGGAGCAATATGTGAGACTTCACCAAGCGAAGCGCAATCAAGAAAGGTGGTCCACTTGAAGAGATCAAGATCGACATCATCTAGCTTAAGTGGAATACGCAAGGCAAAGGTATGATCTTGATAGGTTTTCTATTTTACCGGTCTCATGGTGCTAGTTGGGAGACCGGGTTATAGGATAGATACCGTACTATCAAGAGGGGCTCTCATTGAGCTTTAGCGTATCAGTTGGAGAGAGCTCAAACCTTTGCATACTTGGCATCATCTTTCTTGGTTCTTATTTGGCTTTTCTCTATGTGTGGTTTTGTAGCTTGTCTTTATATTCATGACAAGCTCAAGTTCACCGAAAACGGATTTCGTATGAAAAAATTGTTGCATTTTCGGTTTTGGAGTTTTTGCCGGTTCATATTTTATAGAGAGGTTTCACCTCTCTACATTTGGTTTTATACTCTCATGATGGACTATGATGTTTCTCTGCATAATCTTGGAGAGCTTGTCGTTGCGATTCCAACGAGTCCAAGATCATCGAAATCGGAGTCCGGATGAAAAAGTTATTGCAGTTTCCGTTTTGCTGTTTTTGTCAGTTTTCAGAAAACCGGATATTCCGGTCCATTTTGGAATATCCGGTTGGAAATATCCGGCTCGATACAGTAGCGAATTTCCTGGCTTCAAAACCGGATTATCCGGTCCTAAATTGACCCGGATTATCCGGTTCCCCGTTTTTCCTGCAACGGCTCTAATTCGTGGGGCCCTATAAAAGGCCCCCTTCTTCCCCATTGAGACGGGCTCTCAAGCACGAAAATTGCCCCCATTGTTGACCTCTTTGAGCTTACTATTCTCTCTATTCCTCCATGATTCTTGCCTCCAATTAGAGGGAAAAGAGAGAGCAGATCTAGATCTATCATCCTACCAATCAATCTCTCCTCTAAGTGAGGGGAAGCTTTTGAATCTAGATCTTGGAGGAATTTGGTGTTCCTCTTTGTTCTTCCTCTCTTCTCCCCCAATAGCATTAGTTGCTTTGGTGGGATTTGAGAGTGAAGGATTTTGAGCACTTCTTGTGTTCTTTCCCATTGCATTAGTTGCATCGGTTTGAGTTCTCCACGGTGATACGTGGTAAGTGAAGTTGAGAAGCTTGTTACTCTTGGGTACTTGGGGTGCCCTAGAGCTTGTCCTCTTGGGTACTTGGAGTGCCCTAGACGGTCCATGTTGATCTCGGAGTTTTGGTGGCTCGCGGGATAGTTGGGAGACTCCAATTAAGTTGTGGAGTCGCGCCCCAACCTTGTGAGTCTTGTGGCTTTGGTAGCCGCGGATTCCGGTGAGAGCCTCCAATTAAGTTGTGGAGTCCTTGTACGGGTTCGGTGACCACCCTCAAGTGTCCCATAGTGGTTCGTGGCACTCCGCATTGGTAGAGGCACGAAGGAGATTACGGTGTGCCATTTGACGGCTATTCGGGGATCACTTTGTGACTCCGCACCGCTCCAACGGAGACGTAGCTTCCATTGGGAAGTGAACTTCGGGATAAATCATCGTCTCCAAGTGCCTCGGTATTTCTATACCCGAGCTTTTTACTTATGCAATTTACTTTGTGATAGCCATCGAGCTTGAAGTAATATATCTTGCTATCACATAGTTGCTTATCTTGATTAGCATAAGTTGTTGGTGCACATAGGTAAACCTAGCTTTGTTTAGGTTTTGTGCTTGATAAATTAACCGCTAGTTTTATTCCGCATTTATTCAAGCCTAAACCGTAAAGAATTTTAATCGCCTATTCACCCCCCACCCCACCTCTAGGCGACATCCGTGTCCTTTCAATTGGTATCAGAGCGGGTTCTCTCATTTTTGGCTTCACCGCCTCGAGAGTAAAGATGTCGTCTAGTGAACTAGTGCACAATGCTTCTTTTATATTAGATGGCACAAATTATGATGTTTGGAAAATTCGCATGCTTGATAGTTTTCGGGTCATGGACCCATACATAGAGCGAATTCTAGATAGGGGTTATTCTCCTCCAAAGAATCCCAAAAGATTATCTTTATTGGATAAGAATAATTCTTATCTAGATGCTCAAGCTTCTAATGTGATTTTCAATGCTTTGAGCGATGTAGTTATTATGTCGGTCACTCCATTTCGGAATGCTAATGAGCTTTGGACCAAGCTTCAAGATAAATATGATGTGTCCAAGATTTGTGGAGATGATTGTTCTCCCTCCACCTCCGGCCGTGATGAGTTCTCAACTTATCCTACCTCACCTACATGTGGCAAGCCACAAAGTAATGCAATGATGATAGTGAGCTTATAATTGATGATCCTTCACCTCTATCTTATTGCAATGATTTATCTTTGGACTTAGACATATCTAGCACCAAAAATGATTCACATGCTTGTGTTGATAGTCCTTGCATATCATGTGCAAATTGCTTGACTAATCCTCATGATGATATGCTCTCTATGTCTTGTTCCCTTGATAAAAATACTTCTATTTCCTCTAGTATTTGTTTGGCTAACAATGTAGAGGAAACCAAACACTCCATGGAACAAGACTTTGACTTGAATGGTGCTTCAAGTTTTGCTTCATCATCATCAACCACTTCGCACTTTTGCCTCATGGCAAGGGGATCAACGGTAACTTCTACCTTGACTCCCAATATTTCTCAAAATGATAATGAAGAAAATGATAATGATGCTTCCCTTATTGAGAGGGTAAAATGGTTCTTCATTCTATTGCTAAGAATAAAGATGCTCGTGCTAAATTCATAGAAATCTTGACTATTGCTATTGAGAGCAATAAACTTATTGATGAGCATGAAGACACAATTGAGAAAATGCAAAGCCGCGAATATAAGTACGCGGATGAGATCGCCGATCTCAAGGAAGCTCTTGAAGAAGAACAAACCACTAAAGAGTCTCTTGAGGAGACTTTTACCCTAGAACTCTCTATGGTAAAGGAATCCCATGATAAAGCTATTAAGATGGTTGATGAATTCAAAATAAAGAATGGTGAGCTTGTGGATGCTCATGCTAGACTCCTTGGGGATTTTGCGCACCTCGAAAATGGCTCTAGGGTCATTAAGAGTGAGCTCATCAAACTCACCGAGTCTCATGTGCAACTCCAAGCTTCATATTCAAAAGAGCTTACCAAGTTGTCTTCTCCTATTGCTACTAATGATAATGCTTGTGCTACTAACTCTATTTCTTGTGAAGCACCAATAGTGAAGGAGAATGTTGAGCTAAGGGCTCAACTTGAATTGCTTTCGAGCTCTCATGAGGATCTTTTAGTCTCCCATGATAAGCTAAAGTTAGCTCATGAGGCTATTATGTCTAAAGTAACATCGTGTGAACCTCATGTGGACAATGGCACAACCTTTACTCAAAATACTTTATTGCCATGTGCTAGTCCTAGTAATTCATCCACTCATAATATTGCTACGACTTGTGATAAATTGCTTTCCATGCCTTGTTGCTCTAACAATGAAGCTTCAACTTCCTCTAGTATTTTTGTTGATACTAACCATGTAGAGGAATTAAAAGAGCTCAAGGCCCAAGTCACTTCTTGAAGAAAGACTTGGAAAAGCATCATGGTGGGAAGCCCACACTTTACAACATGTTGAGTGAGCAAAGACGCCCCAATGACAAGAGTGGACTTGGATTTAACTCCAATAACAAGAACAAGTCCATGTATAACAAGAAAAAGAAGGGCCATGAACAAGCTAAGAATTCGGCCAAGATTGTTTGCTTCAAGTGCAAAGTTGAAGGGCACCATGTTAGATCTTGCCCTTTGAAGAAGAAGTCTCTTAGTGAGAAGCAACAAGGGAAGTTGCCTCAAGTTCAAACTAAAGTTCCCCAAGTTGAAGAACGGCCACTTCCCAAGAAGAATCAAGCTATTCCTTCTCAAGTTGAGATTTCAACAAAGAATAAAGGAGGAAGCAAATGTTGCTACTTATGCCGTAAGAAGGGTCACTTTGCTTCTTCATGCACTAGTGGTACTTATCCAACCCTATCATAATTGATAATGTTTATTCTCTTAGGAAGGATAAGGTTGGCAATGTGTTTGCCAAATATGTTGGTGCTCAAAGTGGTGTCAAGAAAAGCACCATTTGGGTTGCCAAGCCTATTGTGACTAACCTCTTAGGACCCAACTTGGTTGGGGACCAACAAGCTAAAACTTGATCAATAGGTGTTATTGGAGGGCATTGGAGACTTGGCTACATCATGAAGAATTAAGGGATCTTCATCATTTATATTATCTCAAGCCAATTCATTTGGATCATATTGTTCTATCTCATATCCAATGTTCCTCCTTGCGGTAACTTTTATTTAAATCATATATACATTGAAAGTTGCTTGCACCCTTGCATGTGTTTGGTTTTGTACCTTGCTAGTGTTTGTATATGTTGTGCTCTCTACTTACTTATCTTGAGCAATCAAGTATGTGTATGTTGGTTTGCACACCATGTACGTGTGATGTTGAGCCTTTATATCAACTTGCTTATATCTTAATTGGTTCTTTTGAGAGATTAATGGACTATCCCATTTTTTGGGAGTGATAGCTCTTTGGCTCTTCACAATCCTAAAAATGTGTGTGCATGAGGAATACCACTTAGTGTTGATATATCAATATTATCTAGTCTCTATGTGGTATGTCTTGCTCATGAGAAATTCAAATTCTATAATGTCCATTAGTTATCTCTTGTTGGATTATATTGTGTCTCTTGTTACTATAAAATGGATTATCACATTATGGGGGAGTAATAAGCTTTGTGCATATTACAATCCTAGAAAATGTGAACATGTGAGGTATTGCCATTTAGAATTGATATTGTCAATTATCTTGTTCCTATGTGGCATGTTGCTCAAACAAGTTCCAATTTGGTTATATGATTTTGTTGTCTTATATTTGGATCTTATTTGTGAAGGAAGTTCTTGGTACGGTTCTCCTCTAATATATTCACATATATCTCTTTGGGAAACCGATTGCTTCAAGCTACTCTTTGTAGTTGCTTTGCATGATCGCGTGAATATTTGAAGCTACCAAGAACATTTATCTACATAAGCATCGCGCTTAAATCTTATCCTTCACCATGTGCTTATTGGTTGTGAAGATGATCTTGAATATCAATCCAATACACCACTAAGAAATTTCTACATATACTCCTTTTCCATGACAATTGATAGTCATGATTGTGGTGAAATTTGTAGATCATCTTCATATTGGCTCTTGATTTTATTGCCTTATTTCTTGCCAAAAATTAATTTGTTTTAACTCCCATTGTCTTCCTTACCTCTTGTGGATCATTTTGCTTTACTCAAACTTTCCTAGTGTTTTATTTGGTGTAGGAGAGGCATTGATCCCATCATTGTGCACCTTGCATTCAAAGGCTACTTATAGATAATGCACTATACTTGGGTGAGCTATCCTATATTGAGTGCAACTTATATTTTCATTAGTATTGGATCTTATTGCTTTTTCTTGATATATGACTAGTGTTTGAATAGATATTTGGAGAGCGATGATTCCATGTGTGTGCATTGTGTATTCAAATACAAGATCATAAATAATGCACTGTTGTTGGGAGAGCTATCATGTATCTTTTTAAACACTATTTATACTCTATTGGTATTTGATCCTTTCCATTGGTCTTTGATCCCGATGACATGTCTCATGGAAGACAAACCTTTTCGGCTTGGTACTTTGTGCCATCATGAAAAGTGTAGAGGGATGGTTTATTTGTTAGAACCTCGCTCTTTTTGAGAGTTAATCTCAATTGGTATCTATCTTTGGGAATTTGATATCTAGTCCCTTTATTTATTGATTAATTGGTATCTTATTTTCATTTCGATATCTTTGTCCAATTGGTACGTCATCAATCATATGTTGCTTTGTTTTACTTTCAATTGGCTTCTCTAAATCAATTTTTGATTTGGATCTTTGATATAATTTGGACCTCCTTTGATTTCTTGATATTTGTCCAAAATGTATCTCCGTTTGGTTATTAAAGTTAATAGGCATGCATATCTACTACATGTTTATTTTATGGCATGCTTTCCTTCTTTGTGCCAATATATAGGTGAAACTCCATGGAATCCTAAATCGGCTAAGATGTGCATGAAATTCAATTTCATATATATATATGCACATATTTATGTGGAGTTCCTTCTATGTATTGTAGTTTGACTAACTACTTTGGACCCAATTAGTTTGGGAACAATTTTACATGAATGTGTTTTAGGTACATGGAGATGCATTGGATGCTTGTCTCATTTACAATGAAGGTGTCTTCACCACATGCTTATTGGAGCCAAGCAAAGATGATTGATGAATGATACGTCTCAAACGTATCTATAATTTTTGATGTTCCATGCTTGTTTTATACCAATTGCTACATGTTTTGCATCTACTTTATATCACTTTTATACATTTTTTGGGACTAACCTATTAACAAGATGCCGAAGTGCCAGTTCCTGTTTTCTGCTGTTTTTGTATTCCAGAAAAGCTAGTCTGGAAATATTCTCGGAATTGGACGAAACTACACGGGAGTCCCTATTTTACCAGAACACATCTGACGGACCAAAGAAACGACGGAGAGGCGCCACGTGGGCCCCACACGTGGCCAGGGCGCGGGCCCCCCTCTGCCGCGCCCTGGGGTGGTGTGGGCCCCACGGACCTCTCCAGCCGCCGCCCTTTCGCCTACTTATTCCCCCCGACGCGAAAACCCTAAGTACCTGAGCAAATATCCACGAAAAGTTCCAGAGACGCCGCCGTCGTCAACCCTAGCTCGGGAGGGTTCAGAACCTCTTCCCGGCACCCTGCCGGAGAGGGGAATCGTCACCGGAGGCTTCTACATCGCCATGCCTGCCTCCGGAGTGATGCGTGAGTAGTTCATCCTTGGACTACGGGTCCATAGCAGTAGCTAGATGGTTGTCTCTCCACTTTGTGCCATCATGTTTAGATCTTGTGAGCTGCCCTACATGATCAAGATCATATTATTGTAATGCTACATGTTGTGTTTGCTGGGATCCGATGAATATTGAATATTATGTCAAGTTGATTATCAATCTATCTTATATGTTATTTAAGATCTTGCATGCTTTCCGTTACTCGTAGATGCTTTGGCCAAGTAGATGCTTGTAACTCCAAGAGAGAGTATTTATGCTAGATAGTGGGTTCATGTCTCCGTTTAACCTGGGACAGTGACAGAAAGTTCTAAGGTTGTGGATGTGCTGTTGCCACTAGGGATAACCTAACGATGCTATGTCCACGGACATATGTGTTTGTTTACATTACGCACTTTACTTAATGCAATTATCCGTTGCTTGCAACTTAATACCAAGGGGACTCGGATGACAACCCGGCGGTGGATTATTAGTCATAGATGCTGTTGGATAACGATCTATGTATTATGTCGTAATGCCCAATTAAATATCATAGTAGTCAACATGTCATGTATATGCATTGTCATGCGCTCACTATTCGTCAATTGCCCAGCTGTAATTTGTTCACCCAACATGTTAGTTATCTTTTATGGAGAGACACCACTAGTGAACTGTGGACCCCGGTCCATTCTTTTACACTGATTAAACAACCACAAACTGCAAACTGTTCCTTTTTCATTCTCTGCAATTTAATACTCATTTTCCACACCATACGTTTAATCCTTTGTTTTCAGCAAGCCAGTGAGATTGACAACCTCACTGTTTCGTTGGGGCAAAGTAGTTTGATTGTGTTGTGTGCAGATTCCACGTCAACAGTCCAGACTCCCTCAACAACTATTTTTCTGGCGCCGTTGACAACCTTCTGAAGAGTTGCTGCTCCTACTGGTTCGATAACCTTGGTTTCTTTCTGAGGGAAAACTTGCTGCTGACTACATCATACCTTCCTCTTGGGGTCTCCCAACGAACGTGTGTTTCACGTCATCAAGCTATTTTTCTGGCGCCGTTGCCGGGGAGTGGAAGCACTTCGGTTCAGCAGACTCCTATCTCCCTTCGACGCCTATTTTTCTGGCGCCGTTGCCGGGGAGACAGCAGTCTTCTGCAAGGGGAGTTTCACGCTTCCAATCTCTTTACTTTGTTTTTGTCTTGCTTAGTTTATTTTATTTTATCTTGTTTGCTTTCAATTATCAAAAACATTTAGTTTATTTTCAGTTTTGTTTCTGTTAGTTATTATGTCTAGCTCTTTACTTGCTATCAATGGTTACTTTCCTTGAAACTAGTCCTATGGCTGAAAACAACATGAGAGAGCTTTATGAAATTTATCTTGAGTTGGGACATGAAGTGTTTGAAGAGAAAATTAAAAAGCCTATGGAACTTTATTTGCATAACAATCATGATAGTAGCAATGTTATTAGCATACATTCTTTGAACACCATTATTGCTAATGCCATGGAAAGCTCTAAGCTTGGGGAAGCTGGTTTTGATAAAAATGTTATTTTTAGTCCCCTAGCTTTGAGAGGAAGAATGCTATATTGTCGAATGTGATGATTCTATTGAAATATCTCCTTTTGATAAATTTGAAGTAAACAACCTCCTTGACTCAGTAAAAGAGGAAATTGCAGAAAGTAAAAATGTGCTCCCTAATGTTATATATGATAATGCTCTTGATGATGGTCCTATATTGCCTAATGATATTATTATACTATTATTGTCAAAAGTGGGTTTGATAACCCCACTATTTCTGAGCTTAATAAAAATTATGTGTTTGTAGATCATGAAAATCATGCTTTATGTGATAGTTATAATGTTGAGTTTGTTCATGATGCTACTGAAAATTATTTTGAGAGAGGAAAATATGGTTATAGAAATCTTCATGTTATTAAATTTCCTCTCTTTATGATGAAAGTTTTGAGCTTTCTCTTGTGTTGCTTCTATATGATTTTTGCTTTAAGACCTAATGGTCCGTTGAAAGTTTTGAAGTTGCACTTGTTTTGTCTTCCTATGCTAGTCACTTTGTGCTTATTTACTTGTTTTCTTACAAGCCCTATGCATAGGAAGAGTGTTAGATTTAAACATGTTTTATATATGCTCTTGATGCTCTCTTTTACGTTTCAACTCTCATCTTTATGTGAGCATCATAAAAATCACTATGCCTAGCTAAAAGGCATTAAAGAAAGCGCTTTTGGGAGGCAACCCATTATCTTTTATTTTCAGTATTAGTCAAGGAGTTTGTTTACTTCTGTAGCAACTCCTTTGTATCTTTATTTTCTCGCATTGTTGTGCCAAGAGTAGCCTCTAATGATAAGATGATGCTTAATTTTGATTGCTGCGCAGAAACAGATTTTTGCTGTTCACTGTACGAAATTCCTAAAATCACCAGATTGTTAAAAAATCTGAAATTTTTTGCGTAATCTTTATGAATGTCTGAAACTTTCATTAGTTCAGAGTTTCTCGATCTGAGCGTCGTAAGTGCCTCGAAAAAATTCGTCTTTGCGGACTGTTCTGTTTTAGACAGATTATGCCTTTTTATTTTTGCATTCTCTCTTTTACTAGTGTTGAGTGAAATTCTTTTTTGGGTGGAAGAGCTTCACATAACATCAGTGGCTGTAGCTAATGTTTAAAGTAACAAATCATATTGCGTCTTTACAGAACATGTGAATTTTTGATTATGCACTAACCCTCTAATGAGATCTACTTTGAGTTTGGTGTGACGGAAGTTTTCAAGGGTCAAGAGAGAAGGATGATATAATAGGATCAAGAAGAGTGAAGAGCTTAAGCTTGGGGAGGCTCCCATGGATCTCCCCAGCATATTTCAAGAAGACTCAAGCGTCTAAGCTTGGGGATGCCCAAGGCATCCCCTTCTTCATCGTCAAAATTATCAGGTCATCTCTAGTGAAACTATATTTTAATTCTTTCACATCATATGTGCTTTTCTTGGAGCGTCTGTGTGCTTTTTATTTTCAGTATTGCACTTTTATTTTCAATAAAGCTTGACTGGACCCTAGCATTCTTGATTGGGAGAGAGACACGCTCCGCTTTTTCATGAGAATACTCCTATTCTTCACTTATATTTGTTGAGTATTCATATCTAGCGCTGTTCAGCTTTTAGCTCTTGTTTTCATGTATCTCTTGTCAGAGCTATTAGCTTTCTTTTGTAGAAAGTACTCTCTTGCTTCACTTATATTTGTTTGGAGAGTTGATGAAATAAATTGATTGGTGTTTGGTTGGTTCAGAAAATGTTGCATGTGGTAATTGGTATAAGGAAAAACTTGCTTAATCTTGTAGATCACTAAAATGGATAACTTGATGCTTGTCAATTGTTTTGAGTTAACAAGTAGATCATGATTAAATTGTGCATCACATGAGTTAAGCCTATTAGTGAAGAACTACCGTAAAGCTTGTTGAAAATTTGGTTTGCATCGGTGGTACCTCTAAGGTCTAGATATTTTCTAATAACAGGGTTTGGTTAACAAGGAAGACGGTATGAAGTCTTATAACGTTTGCAATATGTTTGTCATATAAAACTTGGTGTACGGGTTGATATTCTTGTTTGCTTACATAACCTTGCTAGCCTAAACTCTGTACTGAGAGGGAATGCTTCTCGTGCATCCAAATCCTTGAGCCAAAATCCATGCCATTTGTGTCCACCATAACTACCTATATGTGGTATTTCCTTGCCACTCCAAGTAAATTTTTCATGTGCTACCTTTAAATTATTCAAAATGTTATTATTCCCTTTTTGTGTCAATGTTTACTAGCTCATGAGGAATTAGTGTGGTTATTCTTTATTCTATTTGTCGAGTGGACTTTTACACCTGGACTAGTGGCATATACATCCGCTTATCCAATAACTTGCAAAAAGAGCTGGCAACGGGGTGCCCAGTCCCAATTAATTACAACTTTAACCAATTAATTCTCTTCACACTTTTGCCCTGATTCATCAGTAAGCAATGACAAACAGTGAAATACCTGAATGTGTGTAAACCAAAGAGAAAGAGGGATGATCTGCCTTGCTGGTAGAAATAACGTCCTTCATGGGAGCCGCTCTTAAAAGTCCGTTCGACAGGTAGAATACTGTTCTCACCCGCTACCATTCGTTGACAATTAACAAACACCTCTCAAAAATAGATACTCCTCCATGGTATGTGATTGATGGAAGGCACCCGAGGATTCGGTTAGCCATGGCTTGTGTTAGCAAGGTTGGGAGGAGTATCAAATATTTTATGCAATCTCTATATGCTTTCAAAAACCTAAAAGCTCTAGCACATGATTTAATCCCTGCTTCCCTCTGCGAAGGGCCTTTCTTTTACTTTTATGTTGAGTCAGTTTTCCTATTCTTTCTGTCTTCCACAAGCAAACACTAGTGTCAATTTTGTTACAACATGCGTTATATGCAATGTATTGGACTTGTTATACTACTTTGTGTTGACAATATCCATGAGATAAATATGTTGAAAGTTGAAGCAAATGCTGAAACTAAATTCTTCCTTTGTGTTGATTAAATACCTTTTGTTAGAAACTATTGCTTTATGAGTTAACACTTATGCAAAACTGTTTGATGCTTGTCTCGAAAGTACTATTCATGAAAACGTTTAGCTTGTGTGATTCATTGTTTACTCATTATCTATTTGATAGCAAATTATAGACCATTGACTTGGATCACTTCATTCATTTACATGTGCCTTGCAATATTATATGATCAAGATTATGATAGTAGCATGTCACCTCAAAAATTATCTTGTTTTTATCGTTTACCTACTCGAGGACGAGTAGGAACTAAGCTTGGGGATGCTGATACGTCTCAAACGTATCTATAATTTTTGATGTTCCATGCTTGTTTTATACCAATTGCTACATGTTTTGCATCTACTTTATATCACTTTTATACATTTTTTGGGACTAACCTATTAACAAGATGCCGAAGTGCCAGTTCCTGTTTTCTGCTGTTTTTGTATTCCAGAAAAGCTAGTCTGGAAATATTCTCGGAATTGGACGAAACTACACGGGGTCCCTATTTTCCAGAACACATCACGGACCAAAGAGAGGAGAGGGCCACGGGCCAGGGCGCGGGCCCCCCTCTGCCGCGCCCTGGGGTGGTGTGGGCCCCTCGGGTCTCAGCCGCCGCCCTTTCGCCTACTTATTCCCCCCGACGCGAAAACCCTAAGTACCTGAGCAAATATCCACGAAAAGTTCCAGAGACGCCGCCGTCGTCAACCCTAGCTCGGGAGGGTTCAGAACCTCTTCCCGGCACCCTGCCGGAGAGGGGAATCGTCACCGGAGGCTTCTACATCGCCATGCCTGCCTCCGGAGTGATGCGTGAGTAGTTCATCCTTGGACTACGGGTCCATAGCAGTAGCTAGATGGTTGTCTCTCCACTTTGTGCCATCATGTTTAGATCTTGTGAGCTGCCCTACATGATCAAGATCATATTATTGTAATGCTACATGTTGTGTTTGCTGGGATCCGATGAATATTGAATATTATGTCAAGTTGATTATCAATCTATCTTATATGTTATTTAAGATCTTGCATGCTTTCCGTTACTCGTAGATGCTTTGGCCAAGTAGATGCTTGTAACTCCAAGAGAGAGTATTTATGCTAGATAGTGGGTTCATGTCTCCGTTTAACCTGGGACAGTGACAGAAAGTTCTAAGGTTGTGGATGTGCTGTTGCCACTAGGGATAACCTAACGATGCTATGTCCACGGACATATGTGTTTGTTTACATTACGCACTTTACTTAATGCAATTATCCGTTGCTTGCAACTTAATACCAATGGGGACTCGGATGACAACCCGGCGGTGGATTATTAGTCATAGATGCTGTTGGATAACGATCTATGTATTATGTCGTAATGCCCAATTAAATATCATAGTAGTCAACATGTCATGTATATGCATTGTCATGCGCTCACTATTCGTCAATTGCCCAGCTGTAATTTGTTCACCCAACATGTTAGTTATCTTTTATGGAGAGACACCACTAGTGAACTGTGGACCCCGGTCCATTCTTTTACACTGATTAAACAACCACAAACTGCAAACTGTTCCTTTTTCATTCTCTGCAATTTAATACTCATTTTCCACACCATACGTTTAATCCTTTGTTTTCAGCAAGCCAGTGAGATTGACAACCTCACTGTTTCGTTGGGGCAAAGTAGTTTGATTGTGTTGTGTGCAGATTCCACGTCAACAGTCCAGACTCCCATCAACAACACTATTTTTCTGGCGCCGTTGACAACCTTCTGAAGAGTTGCTGCTCCTACTGGTTCGATAACCTTGGTTTCTTTCTGAGGGAAAACTTGCTGCTGACTACATCATACCTTCCTCTTGGGGTCTCCCAACGAACGTGTGTTTCACGTCATCAATGAACTCTTACCTACTACATCAACCCAATGTCATCTCGGTAACAAGTATCTATCGTCATGCATACTTTTCTAGCATTCAACCTTGTGTAGGTTGTATCATGGCATGACTTTTACCTATTTACCCCTGTTGTGGTCTTTGCATTCTTAAATAAACTTCCATAGTGCAAATAAGAGTATTTTGCGTTGATTGCGTAAGTAAGGGACTATTTAAAAACATATTCATGATTCACCTATCCCAAATTTGCCAATCTAACAATTCTATGGTATATCTTTTTCTCAAAATACTCTCATGTGCAACCTTGATGAATGTGCAATTCTACTCGGTTCTTATGATACTTGTTGCTTTCCTCTATGCGTCCCAACTATCTCTTTTTCCCTTAGTGATAATTGTGTTGCTTGTGTCTAGGTGGAATTTGAAGTTCATTAATATACAACATGAGAATATTGAGCTACGGGCTATGATCCTAAACAAACATCATATGTGTATATTATATGACTTCTCTTTTGGATATCTTGTCTCATTTCTTATTAACTAATTTTGTGTATAAATATTTCTTTGTGGATGTACATCATATTGTCGTCTACTTAGAAACTTATATACATGAGAAGAGTTACATCTTTACTTGATATCCTATTTCTTTGGTGTCACCCCTTTATTCCCTTTATTCTTTGTGACCCCGGAAAGAATATATCCTATGAGTGCATATCCTATTTTATCACATCTTGGTGCACTCATCTTGGTGAATATCCTTGACCAAGTGCTTGTCTTGACAAGCCTACTACCTTCACCATGGGATAAGTCACAAGCTTTGATTTTTATTTTTCATCTTTTTGAGCTTGTGAATCCATTTAAATTTTGTGTTTTAAAGGATACTGGGTGAGTGAGGATTCCATTTTTGTACACCTAGTATTCAAATACAAAATTCTAAATTGTGTACAAATATTGGGGAGCTCCTCTATTTTCTTTAAAGCACTCTTTTGCTCAAATCATAATATCTTTTGTTCACTTGGTTTGTTGGATCTTTTGGTTGCTTCCTTTTATTTGGAGAATTGTAAAAGGTTTTCCATATCATTTTTTTTAATCTTTAGATCCTCAATACAGTGTAATCTACCTCCAACTATTCTTCATTGGATATGTGTATTTGATTTCACTCACATTTTGAGAAATGCACACATTATGGGGGAGCTCTTACTATATTGATCTTCTAACATTTTTTTTCTCGCCCATTTTGGAAATGGATGCCAATGGGGAGAAGTAGTTTTAGAGAGTTTAAGGGAATTTGGTTTGGTTTTATGCTTTTTGATTTGTTCTTAAGCATTTTCCTCTCATGCTCATGCATCCTTGCTTGTTTCATTGCATGGTTGCTTAAAATTCATTATATAAACCCTCGTAAAAGAGATTGTCATCAATTACCAAAATGGGGGAGATTGAAAGGGCATGGCGCCCCCATGTGTGGTTTTGGTAATTGATGACAATTCCTATGGACTAATGGTTGCATTAAGTTATACTTGTAGTGTTTGTCCATAAGCAATGCTTGAACTCCATATGTTGGATTCAAGGTTGATGCCACGAATATATTGATATAGTGAAGTATTTGGCATCAAGATCATCGGCGTGTATGGATATATATTTGATATGATCAAGAAGAAGAGTACGTGATGACCAAGTTAATATTCGAGGAGTTATCCGTTGATTGGTCATATGTGAGTTGAGCATATTGTAAGTACGTCTTGAAGAAAAGGATTATGTGATCATTCATGGTTATCTTCAAGACATCATCTATTAAAAAGAGAAGAAAAGATACAAGGTTGATCAAGATATTGATAAACACACAAAGCTACAAGATTAACCAAGTGGGATCATGTATCTCTTGGTATGGTAAGCAATTGCCCATATAGCTTTGTGAACTAACCCATGATATGTGTGTGGGCATTTCTATGTGTGGTTAGATATCTTTCTATGGGCTTGCATCAAATAAAGAGTTCATATAGCCCATGAAGGATGTCGTCAAGTGGTGATCATCATCAAGCTTGAGTAGAAGTTCAAGAGAAGTATCTCGAAGATATGATATGCTTGATGCTTGCCACCCTCTTGGAGATAGTGGTCAAGTGAAGATGTGCCTATGAGAGGCTCTCCCATAATGGAGTATGGGGGAGCAATATGTGAGACTTCACCAAGCGAAGCGCAATCAAGAAAGGTGGTCCACTTGAAGAGATCAAGATCGACATCATCTAGCTCAAGTGGTATACGTAAGGCAAAGGTATGATCTTGATAGGTTTTCTATTTTACCGGTCTCATGGTGCTAGTTGGGAGACCGGGTTATAGGATAGATACCGTACTATCAAGAGGGGCTCCATTGAGCTTTAGCGTATCAGTTGGAGAGAGCTCGAACCTTTGCATACTTGGCATCATCTTTCTTGGTTCTTATTTGGCTTTTCTCTATGTGTGGTTTTGTAGCTTGTCTTGATATTCATGACAAGCTCAAGTTCACCGAAAACGGATTTCGTATGAAAAACTTGTTGCATTTTCGGTTTTGGAGTTTTTGCCGGTTCGTATTTTATTGAGAGGTTTCACCTCTCTACATTTGGTTTTATACTCCCATGATGGACTATGATGTTTCTCTGCATAATCTTGGAGAGCTTGTCGTTGCAATTCCAACGAGTCCAAGATCATCGAAATCGGAGTCCGGATGAAAAAGTTATCGCAGTTTCCGTTTTGCTGTTTTTGTCAGTTTTCAGAAAACCGGATATTCCGGTCCATTTTGGAATATCCGGTTGGAAATATCCGGCTCGATACAGTAGCGAATTTCCTGGCTTCAAAACCGGATTATCCGGTCCTAAATTGACCCGGATTATCCGGTTCCCCGTTTTTCCTGCAACGGCTCTAATTCGTGGGGCCCTATAAAAGGCCCCCTTCTTCCCCATTGAGACGGGCTCTCAAGCACGAAAATTGCCCCCATTGTTGACCTCTTTGAGCTTGCTATTCTCTCTATTCCTCCATGATTCTTGCCTCCAATTAGAGGGAAAAGAGAGAGGAGATCTAGATCTATCATCCTACCAATCAATCTCTCCTCTAAGTGAGGGGAAGCTTTTGGATCTAGATCTTGGAGGAATTTGGTGTTCCTCTTTGTTCTTCCTCTCTTCTCCCCCCAATAGCATTAGTTGCTTTGGTGGGATTTGAGAGTGAAGGATTTTGAGCACTTCTTGTGTTTTTGCCCATTGCATTGGTCGCATCGGTTTGAGTTCTCCACGGTGATACGTGGTAAGTGAAGTTGAGAAGCTTGTTACTCTTGGGTACTTGGGGTGCCCTAGAGCTTGTCCTCTTGGGTACTTGGAGTGCCCTAGACGGTCCATGTTGATCTCGGAGTTTTGGTGGCTCGCGGGATAGTTGGGAGCCTCCAATTAAGTTGTGGAGTCACGCCCCAACCTTGTGAGTCTTGTGGCTTTGGTAGCCGCGGGATTCCGGTGAGAGCCTCCAATTAAGTTGTGGAGTCCTTGTACGGGTTCGGTGACCACCCTCAAGTGTCCCATAGTGGTTCGTGGCACTCCGCATTGGTGGAGGCACGAAGGAGATTACAGTGTGCCATTTGACGGCTATTCGGGGATCACTTTGTGACTCCGCACCGCTCCAACGGAGACGTAGCTTCCATTGGGAAGTGAACTTCGGGATAAATCATCGTCTCCAAGTGCCTCGGTATTTCTATACCCGAGCTTCTTACTTATGCAATTTACTTTGTGATAGCCATCGAGCTTGAAGTAATATATCTTGCTATCACATAGTTGCTTATCTTGATTAGCATAAGTTGTTGGTGCACATAGGTAAACCTAGCTTTGTTTAGGTTTTGTGCTTGATAAATTAACCGCTAGTTTTATTCCGCATTTATTCAAGCCTAAACCGTAAAGAATTTTAATCGCCTATCCACCCCCCTCTAGGCGACATCCGTGTCCTTTCCAACGGTTTTAATAGGTGAACAGAAAACGTCGGTGAACAGAAATTATTTGTGAACGATTTTAAAAAGTTAAAAAATAGGAATTGTAATGGAAACTAGTTTTGAACGATTTTTGAAAGTCATTACAAACTATTTTAGAACGATTTTAAAAGTGGACAGAAAATGTCGTTGAACAGAAATCATTTTTTAACGAATTTACAGTGAATAGAAAACAGTTGTGACCAAAAACTATTTTTGAACAATTTTAAAAAAGTGAACAAAAACTATTTTGGAACAATTTAAAAAGTGAACAGAAAATATCGGTGAACGGAAACTATTTTGATCGACTTTAAAAGTGAAAAGAAAAGGTCGGTGAATGAAATCTATTTTTGTATGGTTTTAAAAAGCGACAAAAAAAGTCTGTGAACGGAAACTATTTTTCAACGATTTTTAAAATTTGAACAAAATCGGTATTTGAACGGAAACTAGTTTTAAACGATTTTTAGAAGTCATCATAAACTATTTTAGAACAATTTTAAAAGTGTACAAAAAATGTCGTTGAACGGAAATTATTTTGAACGAATTTTAAAAAGTTAACCGAAAAAACTTCTGAACGAAAGCTATTTTTGAACAATTTTAAAAAGTGAACAGAAAATATTGGTGAACGGAAACTATTTTTGAATGACTTTTGAACAGAAAAGGTCGGTGAACGAAATCTGTTTTTGAACGGTTTTAAAAAGTGAACAGAAAACGTCGGTGAACAGAAATTATTTGTGAACGATTTTAAAAAGTGAAAAAATAGGAATTGTAATCGAAACTAGTTTTGAACGATTTTTGAAAGTCATTAGAAATTATTTTAGAACGATTTTAAATGTGAACAGAAAATGTCGTTGAACAGAAATTATTTTTTAATGAATTTAAAGTGAACAAAAAACACTTGTGAAAGAAAGCTATTTTTGAACAATTTTAAAAAAGCGAACAAAAACTATTTTGGTTTTTTTTAAAAAGTAAACGGAAAATAACGGTGAACAGAAACTATTTTTGAATGACTTTAAAAGTGAATAAAAAAGGTCGGTGAATGAAATCTATTTTTGAACGGTTTTAAAAAGTGACAAGAAAAAGTCTTTGAATAGTAAATATTTTTCAACAATGTTTAATATTTGATCAAAATAGCTATTTGAACGGAAACTAGTTTTGAACAATTTTAAAAACTCACCGGTAACTATTTTAGAATGATTTTAAAAGTGTAAAAGAAATGTCATTGAACGGATATTATTTTGAATGAAATTTGAGAAGTGAACAAAAAACACTTGTGAACGAAAGCTATTTTTGAACAATTTTAAAAATTGAACTAAAACTATTTTCGAACGATTTTAAAAAAGTAGACAGTAAATATCGGTAAACGGAAACTATTTTTGAACGATTTTAAATGTGAACGATTTTGAACGTTTTCCTGGCTCGTGCACGTTCTACTGCTTCATGCTCAACAAAGCAGTTTTAGTGTCGTGCACGTTCAAATTGCTTTGAAACGTTTTTTTTTAACTAGGATATGAGCGAAGGTTTAAAAATTCATATAAAACATTTATCTTATTTGAACCATTTTTCGATAAGAACATCTATCTTATTTAAACAATTTTTCAGTGAGATGATTTGTCCTATTTAAACAAAGAAAAAACAACTAATATATATTCCACAATATAAAATATTGTTTAATATAAAATAGAAAAAACAAAAACTAGAAAAAATAAGGTGAAAATAAAATTGAAGAGAAAAAAAGAAAACCGAAAAAGAATCAGAAAAGTAAAGTAAAAATAAACACTTTTTTAATGATAATAAAAATTTGTGAAAAATGAATGAAATAAAAAGGTGAAGAAAGAAAACAGAAAAAATAAAACCGGAATGGAAAAGCAAACCGAAACAGTCGGAACGAACCTGGAATCGCGAAGTCGGACCAAAAAATAAAAATGATCGTAACTATTCCGTCGAGAGGAGATGAGACAGAGTAATGGGCTTGGCCCATGCTGCGCAGGGTACGCGGAGCAAAGTAGTTGCCGCGGTACGCGGCAACTAGGATTTTCCCTCCACTCCTGCCGACTTCAGCATCGGTTAGTTCACGTCTGAAGGCCCCTTTGTAGTGGGCCGGCCCAAGGTAGACTTCTTCTGTTTTTTTGAGTTTTTTTTCAGTTTTCATTTTTTTATTTTTCTTTCATATTCCTGCTTCCTTTTTCTTTTAAATGTTCATATCTTTTTTTTTTCATTTGCTTCTAATTTTTTGTTTCCGTTTTTATCTTTCTTTTTTGGTTTCTGTTTTTCTTTCTTTTTCCTATGAATATTTTTTGACAGTATAATAAGTGAACATTCATTTTTTTATTGGGAATAAAAAATTTAGTTGAGCTAATATTTTTTCAATTCGTGATTTTTTATCATAACATCATAAACACTTATTAATATCGTCAACATTTTTTTTAATTATGAGAATATAATTTGAACAAGCGAACAATTCTTTATAAATGCGTGAACATTTTCTGAATTCACGAACAATTTTTTATTGGCATGGATTATTTTTGAACTCGTGAACAATTTTTTTATAACTTCTGCAAACATTTTTTGAGCTCATGAACAATTTTATTGAACTGTACGAACATTTTTAAACCGCTTGAATATTTTTTATTAGTTTTCAAAATATACTTTGTAACTAAAAATATTCATGGAGAGAAATAAATAACAGTGTTTGAAAAATTGTTCACTAGTTGAAAATAATGTTTATTCATTACACAAATATAATTTTTAAAGAATTAATTGGAAAACATAAAGGGGAAAAAGTAACAAGTAAAAAAGGAAAAGAATAACCTAAAAATGAAAACGAAAATACTACGAAAATAGTAAATATGATAACTGGGTTGGCCCACCAAGTGGGGTGCTTCTGCTTCACGCGTGAAGACACTTTAAGCGTCAAATAGGAGCACCCTTATTGGATTGTTGTAAGACTTGCATCGACTCGTAAATATGGGCTTGCTTAATTGGGCTCCGTGTCCGTGCAACCAGAATATTTTGGCGTGGGCCATGTTGTATGTGTGGTTGTTCATGTCACTCGGTCGGAGAAGATCATCTTTCAGGAATTGGGAAGTTGGACAAAGGTAGTTATTTTAGTCAAGTATAAAAAACTAGTTATTTTAGTGGATCTTCCAAACTAGTATGTGACCTTCCTCCGACGCCCCAATTTCATTTAGTTGTGTGCATGATGCATGCACCCAACAAGAACAATGGAATGCATAAAACTAGACCCATGATCCACGGGACTATTTCATTCCCGTCGTATCATGTAAGTACTATCACAATTTCCGAAATTTGTCTATTCCGAAATTTTAGAACATACAATCCAAATAATAAGTAACAATTATATTACAACAAGTCCAAACCAACAACAAGGATTTCAAAGTTACAAGAAACATAATCGGTAACTATTGCAACTTATAGTCTCTTCATTTTAACTTCCATGGAGGTCTAATTTATAGGTCATTAATGGAACCTGCAGATGGCACAACATACATAATTGATACTATTATAAATTGAATAACCATGCAAACGGTGCGTGTAACGTAGCAATGAAACTTTCTTCGAACATAGGTGGTGTGTAGCGTGTGCTGATGGATGCCGTTATAGTTTTTTTTTAACGATCGATGTTGTTACAGTTACAAATAGCGTTTCATGCACTCGTCCATCCTAGTGTACTGGATCTCTGGGTAGAGTAGAGAAGCCTCTTCTTCCCCATCATCCCCAATGTCAAAGTTTGTCAAGCAACCCTCGTAGAAAATGTGGTAGTAATGTGCTACCCCCACCTGATTCGGAAGGTCCGTGCCTGCATGCACAAGTATTTAATTTGTTGGTAGAGATTGCTTATAGAGGAGGGAAGCATATTTCTAGTAATTATTTTATTTTCGTTGTACTATATAAGAATGTTTGACATGCAACTAGTTGTATTATCCTAGTATATACGAAGACGACTTTAAGGAGTGACATTATTTACCTAGAAAATATATGTGACCCTTTCAACATTTTGGTACTACTAAAGCCATTAAACTAAGATTTAGGCTCAAAAAATTAAACTAAGATTTATAATACTTCCGATTTAAGCGATAAATGATTTTTTGCTTACCTTCCATTGATGCCAAGAATTCATCACCCGGAATGGGAATTTTCTCAAGAACCATTCCCGAGAGCTTTTCCCATTTAGCAATCAAATCGTTTTGACTAAGGATGTTCTCCGGCGGTCTTAGGTATATCGTCTTGTTCATGGCTCGTGGATCATCAATGCACTTGATTGTGTATGTTGCAACATCATCTTCGTCCACGAATATCGCTTCATAGTAGAACAAAATTATATATAGTCATAAGAGGAAATTTGAAGGGAGCAAGATACACCAAGCCCAAGAGTCATACAACTAGGAGAAATAGAACAGTACAAGTAATGCCTGTCTTTACCTTTGACGTTGCCATCTCCATATACGTGAACTTTCTCTTTGGGTGGAAGAAGGGTACGTAATTGACAGAGGTTAGGAACAGTGTAAGTAGCAAAGGAGTTGGCAGAAATGTAGGTGTCATCTTCTCATCAAATGTGACCCTTCCTGGTTCAAGGGCGTGCCCCATCCTTGCTGGGTCCATGCCAAATTCAGATGGTATGAAACGCTGCATGCAAAATTGTACTCCCTCCATTCCAAAATAGATGACTTCCATTTATCCAAAAGGTGACATGTCTAGATACATCAACTTTTGGACAAATGGAAGTCATCTATTTTGGAACGGAGGGAGTATGTGTATTATGATTGAGCACTCACGTTATATATATACCGTACTCAGCAATACTACAATTTCTTTGTTAATTTGTAGGATGATTTTAACAATATTTTTTGGAAATACAGCTTTGGAGAATCATATCCTTGAAAAATGAAATCAGAATCGCATGCTTCTGGAATAGTTTTATTTTACGAATTAATGCTTCTAGCAAAAGTCGATGTCTTCTAGAAATCGGTGTTGGTCTCTCATGAAGCTCCAATAATACACCAGCTTAAAGGGAAGCCAGTGAGATCCATGGTTGCCTTTGCACACAAGTGCGATCGACTGCTGATGGTTGTTGGGCAACTTTCGGGACCAACGTCAACTCAAGCGCAAGAATTCGCATGATCAATAATGGAGGATATGAAATCTCACCAGAAGTATCCAAAGGAAAGGCTTTCACTTTACTGAAGATTGATGCTTGTTATTTTGTGAGGACCATCACACACAGTAATTCAGAATTCAGATTGTCTCTCGGTCTAATGAGGAATACTGCGACCTCTGTCCTAAAGTCTTTTAGACACATGAATGGATTGCTGGGAGCAACCAAAGACATCAAAATCTGGAACGCACCCTTTTCGGAAAAGGAAATCTGCCACAAAAAGAATAGGTTGGTGTCCATTTGTGCTTTTTCTCCGTAGTTATCTAAGCGAAAACTGAAGAGTGAGTTGGAAGGAATACATGAATATCAGACAGAAGCCTCCATCAAATGCACAAAAATGTCGGTTCTAATGAGTCTCGGGCATATATTATGTATGCGAGTAATAGAAAAAAAATGACTGCTTCCCTATATGACTGAGATTTCTAAGTCGATCAAGTTGCGCAATGTAAGACTTAGGAGTTGTAAGAAAAAATGACGAGGGCTGAGATGGTGAACTAAAAATACGAACTTCTCAGTCGAACTGGAAAATCATACTGTATATATAGTTGCATGGATATATTACCTCCCCTGACCTGAGTGAGTTAGCCTACCTTAACATTTCCGGCTTCTTTGATAGCCTCCACCAGCTTGAGCTGCAGCATGAGGTTGTGGCTGCGGATGTGAGCCCCGGACATGGCTGACACCACCACGTCCACCTGCTTCACGGCGGCAACGAGGGCCGGGTGGTCGTGGAGCGACGCCTCGACGAGCCGTGCTCCCTGCGCCTTGAACGACAGCAGCATCTCCAGCTTGTCGATGTCGAGGCCGATCTCCGGCCTCATCAGGACGAAGGTCTCGTGGCCCTGAGCCAAGCTCGCCTTCACAATCCTTCTGCCGATGTAGCCAGTGCCACCTACAACAAGAACCCTGCTCTTCTCCATGCCTGAGAAAGAAGGTGCAAGACTGCAAGTGGCTGTGGTTGGCTGCTACTTCTCGCTTGGCTTCTGTAAGTGGAGCCGCAGTACTTTATATAGAGTGTTGCAGCGTGTGTCTGCTAGAAAAGCAGCATCGGCAATTTGTGATCGTCCATGTTGAAGTTGTAAAGTTTTCAGCCGTTGGATCTTCGTGGACTGTCTTCTTTAGATGATCCTCGTGTACAAACTATAAATGATATCGAAGGCCTCTTATCCGTCAACCGCACCTTAATAGCTCAGACTTCCGAGCCTTGCTGGATGATGCAGAAGGGCCAACATCAGAGGATCAATTGAATAACCAACTCTCCCGCCCCGCTGCCGCTACTGCTCGAAAGCCAGGTTGTGCTCTAGATAAAGAAGAACTATGTCTTCTACGCACAAAGAAAGAGGCCTACTAGTTGGAAATGTTTAGTCAATATGCGAAAGCAAATGGGGCAGCTCAGCAGCTGAGAAGAAAAAGGGCCTGGCCTCTAGTGCTCAAGTTCCTGCTTCTGCTAGTGATCTTCCACAATCCTTTCCTCCTCTCCTCTCGGATTAAACTCATGCTACAAATCTTGTCAATGCATGGGAATATATTCTCCATTACGGTTTCCATCGCCTCTAATAAAGGCCAAGCATGTGCAAACTTCCTTGAGAAAATGGTAAAAGAAAATAAAAAGAGTCACGTACGCAACCGGCACCCGACGGAGGGAATATGCTTGGGGACCCAAAAAAACCTTAAGGGGGTTCAAAAGCTAACTTGCGGAGATCGGTCGCCTCAAGCGTCATAGTGGCTACATCCTAAGCGAAAGTTGCTCTCTTTCAAATAGTCCACACGAAGTCATGAAGTACTACCTCGATTCCGAAGTATAAAATGGTTTAGCTTTTTTCGGATTCAGATGTAAGAAGACGCATTTTTCTGTGTAGATTCACTCATCAGTCCGTATTTAGTCCATATTGAAATATCTAAAATATCTTGTAATTTGGAACGGAGGAAGTAAGACATCACCATTTCACTCTCTAAGGTGATCCTGTGGAGGAGCCAATTGAGTAGACTAGAGTGATTTTAGATTTTTCTACCTTTGCATACAAAAACTATCAATTATCATACGATCTTCGCTACTACAATTTGATATAGTGAATCAAGTAATGTTTTAAAGCTCTAGGCCGGGCTTGCCCCTAACAACATTGGGTTCTGGAGACACACGTTCTACTGGAAACTCTGAATTTTGTCCAATTTGAATCGACCTCAATTGATCCCTCGTTAAAGGTTACACCACATCACAAGTTAGTGGATCGGTTTAACTAAATTTTCAAGTAGTTGTATCAAACACCTACCACACAGAAGTTGTTTCATGTACTGTGTTACTACCTCCAGAAAATAGATAAATCTCAGAGCGTCACAAACTTTCCGCTGAGCAGAGCACACAATTGAGATATAGAGTCGTCCAACTTTATTAATTATTAATGTAAGTAAACACATGTGTAATATGCATTTCAATCAGCGAGACCAATGTCATAAACTTGGAAGATCAGAACTCCATTTTTTGCTAATTGAAGCAGTCGATAGAGCAGAGCACACAATTGAGATATAGAGTCGTCCAACTTTATTAATTATTTATTCGAACCTAGAAGAAACACGAGAAGTTTGTATGCATGCAAGCAAGAGCATGCCAATCAATGTTGACTCTAGATAGACGGCCCTCAAATCACTCGACATCTACTGCGGATTGGGTGGCCTGGAGTTGGCCGCGGAGACCCTGGATCCCCACTCCAGGAGCTCCTTGCTGGTGTCGTCCTTGTGCGCGATCACCTCGATGAAGCACAGGCAGTCCTGCTTCTCCCCGGTCGCCGTCTCGATCGCCGCCGTCAGCTCCTCCTCGCACGTCACCTGCATTCACATTCCACATCAATCAAACTAGTTTCCTCCCATGCCGCATCACCATCCATGAATCATTAACGAGGATATCGAGACAGAGAAGATTGAACTATTTACCTTGGCGGTCCAGCACTTTTCCTCTCCGTTGTGGATGGCGTCGACGAGGCCGGTGTAGTTCCAGTTCTTGATGACGTTGTAGGGCCCGTCGTGGATCTCCACCTCGATGGTGTACCCGCCGTTGTTGATGAGGAAGATGATGCTGTTCTGCTCGCAGCGGAGCATCGTGGACACGTCCTGCGCCGTCACCTGGAAGCTGCCGTCGCCGATGCAGGCGATGACGCGCTTGTCGGCGGCGCCCTGCGCGTACCCGAGCAGCGCCCCGACGGACCACCCGATGGACCCGTACTGCATCTGAAACTCGTACCTGCACGCACGGACAAGCAAGCTGCAGGCTCATAATAATTCAGCGGCGGAGACGTGCAAGGCGTGAGTGTGGGGATGCTTACCCGCAGCCGTTGGGGAGCTTCAGCTTCTGGCAGTTGAACCACGAGTCGCCGGTCTCGGCGATGACGGCGCTGTCGCCTGTGAGCATCTTCTGGACGTGCTTGAAGAGCACGTTGACGCGCAGCGGCTCCCCGGGCTCGCTCTCCGGCGGCTGGCCGTCCGGCACGAAGATCCTCTTGTAATTCTCGTACGCCGTCGTGTTCTTGGTCACCCGCTTGGCCAGCGCTGACAGAAAGTCCTTCATCATGATGCACCCGAAGGCCGGGCCGTTGCCGACGGTCACGCGGTCCGGCTGCACGATCACCGCCTTCTCCTTCTTGAGCAGGAAGGAGTACCCCACGGAGCTGTAGTCGTTGAAGATCGGGCCGGCGAAGACGTAGGCGTCCGACGACTCAACGATCTCGGCGCAGAATGCCGTGCTCACCGCGCCCCAGTAGGTGCCGAGGAAGCGCGGCAGCGTCTCAGCTACCATCCCCTTCGCCGACGGCATGGTCGCGACCGCGTACCCGCTCGCGTCCGCCAGCTCAGCGAACGCCGCGCCCGCCTTGGCCACCCGGAGCTTCGGCCCGGCCACCATCACCGGCTTCACGGCCTTGTCCAGGAACTGCACCGTCGCCTCCACGGCCGCCTCGAGTCCCATCTGGTTGCTCATCCTGCACGCACACATACACCAATCAGCCATCAATACATCGTCACGTGCATGCATGCAACTCATGATCAAAGAAAACGAAAGCAAAAAAAAAGAACATACTACTGCATTACCTTGGGGAGAGGAAGTAGGGGACAGGGTCGCGGGTGAAGGTGGGGTGGGAGACACCGGGGAGATTGCAGCTGATGCTGATGTACACGGGCTTGCTCTCCTTGAGGGCGGTGGAGATGGCCTTGTCGATCTGCTCGTGGGCGTCATCGAGGTTGTTGACGACGGCCTGATAGCACGTGACGGTCTGGAAGGCGCGGAGCTCCTGGGAGAAGTCCGGGAGGCCGATGGTGTGGTGGAGGATGCGGTTGGTGCCGTAGTCGTTGGAGTTGGGGCCTCCGACGATGCAGATCAAGGGAAGGTTCTCGCTGTAGGCGCCAGCGATGGCGTTGAGCACGCTGAGCCCGCCGACGGTGAAGGTGACGGCGCAGGCGCCCACGCCCTTGACGCGCGCGTACCCGTCCGCGGCGTAGCCGGCGTTGAGCTCGTTGCAGCAGCCGACGAAGCGGAGGCCGGGCTCGGCAATGAGGTGGTCGAGGAGGGTGAGGTTGAAGTCGCCCGGCACGCCGAACACGTCGCTCACGCCCACCTGCACGAGGCGCCGCGCGAGGTGGCGGCCCAGCGTGGCCTCGGCGGAGGCGCCCATGGCCGCATGCGACGAGGCGGGAAAGGTGGCGGGGCACGCCAGCGCGCCGCTGGGCGCCGCCTTGGGCCCGTCGACGGATCCGATGCCCGTGTCCATGGTTGGTCGAGATCCGTACGTACTCGAGGAGGGAGAGAGATTGGGAGAGGAGATTTCTTGGGGTGGTTTGACCTGTGCTGGTCGTCGCAATTTATACGTCGAGGAATCAAGCTAGGGCGGCAAGTAATTAGCCTCGGTTTATTTTTAGGCCAGCTAAAAAGATCTCCCCAAGAAAGAAAATAGAGGCAGCGACGGGATACACGTGTCCGAAATTGGCCTGATCGGTCGCTGCGTTGTGGGGCAGGGAGACTCCCCGGGCCTACTAGTCAGTCGGTGTTGCAAGTTAAACATACATTGTCTGGTTTGAATCGGGTACGATTAATTGCGACCAATTGGGTTTGGAGAGCAAGTCACGAATTTCTTACCGTACAAGGCGAGCATAATAGTAAAGGGTTTTCTATTACAATTGCCAGTACTATCCGGTTCTGGGCTAGCAACATACATGGGCTCTAGTTTTTTTTTCTAATTTATATAAGCCCAAATATGATATGGATGGGCTGTCTAGTCCTTCTCTAATGTTTCTTGACATTTTTCTTCAATATACAAGTAATTAGCTTCGGTTTCTTCAATACAAGCCCATGCATGATGACTATCATATGTGTATTGCACCGTAATATTTAGGGCCAACACAAATGTAAACATATTGACATATTCACATTTTCCAAGTTTTATGTATTTCGACAGTGATCCGACAAGAATCGGAATGGATTAAATTCTAGTTTGAGAGGTGATCAATCGTATGTCAATTTTTATATCAAAAGGACACACGCTCATATATCTGCAATCACGCTGTGGGGTGGTCTAAGAGGGAAGCTATTGGGCAATGGATTGATCAGGTCGGGGTGGCGAGACCGCTCTACTTGTAAGGGGCGGTAGAGTTGGCGGCAAGGATGGTGGTAGAAAGGATATGTCGCACATCGATTGTTGACTCATGATGGACCTTATCAATATGGTTGGCCATTTTTTAACCTTGAGCAATAGGAAAGGCTCCTACTACTTTTTATATTAATAATAAATGATAATTACATATTTACAAGTTAGAACTCAAAGTCTTCATGAAATATTACAAGCTAAATTGTTTCTTTCCTTCCAAATACTCCAAGCTCCAACCATGAGCACTTCAATGAAAATTGGCCTAGACCGTGCAGCCTTACCATGAGCAACAATATCAAGCCGATTACCAAAAGCATGCCACTTATATTCAGTAGGTTCCAGCAGGAGACACGGAAAGGGCATCGAAAGAATTGATGCTCCAGCGTCTCTTCAGGAGGACGTACGCGCATCAAACTATTTTGATTGGTCACAACATATTCTTAGTATTTAGCCGATCGGCGAGCGGAAGTCGGCAGAAGAATTTACGCTTAGGAATACACTTTGCTTTCATCCAGACGAATGCAATCTGAGGAGAAATGTTCCTAAAGCAGAACTGTTAATACTGGCTAGCGGCAGCCGGCATAGTAGTCTGACCGTTTATCATTACCTTGAAAGCAAAACGATAAATGAGCAACATGTTCCTGTAGATCTCTAACTGCTCCCAAAACTTGGGGGTATAGTGGTAAGGCAAAATTACTTGAGAGAGTATCAGTTGTGAGGAAGTCCATACCAGAGACATCTTCATTGGTAACAATATAAAAAGTTTATACTAAGTATGATATTTATCGCATATGTTATGTTATACTCCCTCCGTCCCAAAATAACTGTCTTAGATTTGTCAAAAAGTAGATGTATCTAGATACATTCACTTTTGTACAACTTTAAGACACTTATTTTGGGACGGAGGGAGTACATCCGAAACAATCCCACATCTAGCGATACCTCGGAGGATATGAGACAACTTAAGACTCCTTCCACCAACACACTGATCCACAAGGATCCAAAGCGCAAGGAATCCTTGCCATATAATAGGAATTCCAAAGAAGCTGGACAAGGAGAATTAAACTTATTATAGAATTTTTAATGGTATTTAAGTGGCGTGGCTTCATTTTGATCTTTGAGGTTTAGAATCCCAAGTCACCCCTTCTTTTTGGCATGCGGACCTTGTCCATGCATCCCGAGAGTTGAACTATTTACCATTGTTAGTTTTTGGCAATGTCTTCTTATTTTCTCCCCATGTTCGAAAATACTTGGTGGTAGTTGTAGTGAGCACATTGTGAAAATTGTAATATATGTATACATGCATATTATTACCCCATTCTTATATTCGTGTACTGATAAAACTAGTGTGTTAGGACACAAGGAGATGAAACATGTGTGTTAGACTTGTAGTACAATTGGATAGTGACAGAAAGTTTGGGAACTATTATTGTTTTTACCTGTCTATGTCTACCTCCTAGGGATATGCAATGTGATATGTCCGCCTAGGGACAGAAGATGCGGTCTCATTTATCCGAGTAAGCGCATACGATCATCCAACATCATGTGATCACCACGTAAGTCAATATTTTGTGTCGTCATGTAACAGTCTCACCACTTAATTTTGAGCATGCGAACAACCCACTTGCTCGGGGGAGCTGAGAACACTAGAGATATGTGTTGCATCATCTCTATATTAGTATGTGATTCCCATATGAATGCGGATCAAACATTACAAAAAAAAGTTGCATCGATCTAGAAGTGCCTATTTTGTGCCACCACGTTTACGAGGAGAGGTCAAGTGAACAAATGAATCTGGTCGACTTTTTATCATAAAAAACACATTTACATTGTTGCACTGCATTACGTTATTTTCTATTAAACATTCCAAAAATATATAATCATTCACTATATTTAGATTTATAGTTTTCATATTAGCTCCTCCAACAACCTCTTTTTCTGGCACCACTGTATTTGTTTATATTTGGTTTATACTATTTTCATCTCATTCTAATACATAGTGTTGCCTGATAACTATGATAACTAATTTGGGGATACAAGACAACTACTTCTTATTTTGTAAGCATTTCTTGAGAGGAAGTAGGAGAACTAGCAGGTTCTTGTGTTCGAAGCACGAGTCACCTTTATGGAAAAAGGTCACTTGCTACAATACTTTGTGCTTGGAACTCTGGTGCTCACAAGATTCTTACAGGACAACAATTAATTTTGGCACCGTTGTTGGGCACATCTGTGAAATAACCTTTGTCGTGTCTCGGATGGGACACCGGGAGTAAGAGATACCCCCTTTTTAGGTTCGGCACGGGCGCGAAGGAGGCTGGAAGACGCCTTACCCGGGAGCAAGACCGTCAAGTTCTTCGTTGAGGCACGCGGGTAAACAACGCAGAGAGACACACGGAGTTACCCAGGTTCAGGCCGCCCGGAGGCTAAAAGCCCTGCTCCTGCATGTCTGGATTGAAGTGTTCATCATGGAGTGGTGTACAAGGGTGTTCTGGGATGAACCCGGCAGGATTCCGGCCGGAGGTAGACGGAGAGCAGATCCTGCCCTGGGGAGATCACCTCTCTCTCTACCCTCCGAACCCTAGTCTAGCCTTGCTTGAGCTCTATCTTACTTCTCCTCTATCTCCGGTTCCGCGGTCCTCCTTTTATAGGCTAAGGGGATCCGACATGGGCACGCGAGGGGCATGAGGGGTTTTCGGCGGGAAAACCTCTCGGCGGTCCTTGGAGGAGACGTGGTATCCTCTCCTCCAAGCATTCTCTGGAGGGCGGCGCGGTCGTCCGCCCTTGGAAAAGGTGAGACGGACAAAGCCTGTCCGCCCCACCAACTACGCTCGTGGCAACGTCATCAGGGCGCGGCCTTCATCTTGGCGCCCAAGTCTTCTACTAGCTTCCGGCGAGCTGGCGGTCTTATCCCTTCAGCGGTACGGATGGAGGACCCGGGGGTGTGCCTGGCCGCCTGCCGGGCGCACGGACCCGCGGGTACTCCGCCTTGTTCTCCGGGTATCAGGGTACCCCGGAAGGTCGCCTGGTCCTTAGCCGCAGCGCGTTGTGGTCGAACTTGTCGGGTCTCCTTGGGGCAGATGAGTTGACTCATCTGCTGACCTTGACTCCTTGCCTTGTCCATCTTCTTGGTGGGCCCCAGTGGTGGACCCACTTTGGCAGCATCAGGGGAACCCCATGTTCCACTGCTGCGACAGTAGCCCCCAGGCATGGTCCCGGGAGCTCTTGCTTCTGTTGCTGCCGGAGCCATGGCCAAAGAGTTGGCCAAAGTGGGTACCCGGCAACTTGCCTTGACTGACACGTCCAATCCACCAGAAGGTGGGATATGGAGTTACTCCACTCAGGGGAATAACTGCACCTGTCTCCTCGATTCCCGCTGCGGAGAAGTCGAGGAGGCCATTGGAGAGAGAAGACGCCGCGCGCTATAAAGGCGGACGAGCGCCTCGCAGATCTCCATCTTCTTCTTCCTTGAGCCACCTCTCCCTTCCCAGGCCAACAACTCCAATGGCGAGAGGAAAAAGAAGGGTGGGTCATCCTTGTTCTTCACCAGCTGCGGCAGAAAGCGGCCCCTCTACCCACGGCCGAGTGAAGCGCGGCCGCGGCGAGCGCGGACGCCGTGGATCTACCACTCCTCCCTCAAGGAGTATTTTCCACACAGGCTTCACCGCGTTCGAGTTCGTTGTAGATCTGAAGCACGGGCCGCGGGGTTGCCTCAACCTGCCTGGTCCCTTCGCTGCTGCAGTGGAGGGTGAAACACACCCTGGCTTCTGGTTGCAGGTGGAGGGCTGTCCCAATGGCCCTACCTGGATCTTGGTGGAGTACACCGTCGATGACTACATGCTCCTGGGCCAGGGGTGGAAGTCCTTCGCCCGCTCCCGCTGCCTAACTCGCGGGCAATATCTTTCCTGCAAGTATGACGGAGACGCCACACTCGCCGTGAAGATTTTCCGTGCTACTGGAGGGCGCATGGAGTGCTGCGCCGAAAGTGAGAGCAGCAGCGGCTCCAGCTCCTACGACGAGGATGAAGATGAGGAAAACTCATCTAGCATCAAGGCCGAGGAGAGCTCGTTTTCCTGAGGGCGAGGAGCTTCAAGATGACGGCCCCGAAGATCTCCTTGACCTCCTTCTTGGCCGCCTCGTCGACGTACTTCTGGAAGTAGCGTCTTCCATTGTACGGTGGTGCTCCTCGCCTGCCGGGAGCCAATCTTTTTGTTGTAAAAAACTAGCCCCCACTGTAGATCTTGAAATGAAGAAGAACTTCTTCTCCTTTTTGTCTCTTGGCCTTCGTGTCGCACTTGGTGTGAATGGGAGCGGTTTATCGCCAAATGCGCTCCCATTAATGCAGTAACCGCAATGCCAAGGGGTAGGTGGAGCGTGAGGGGTCTATAAAAGGCCCTCCAAACCCCAACTCCCTTGACGCATCTTCTCGCCTTGCTCCTTTCTCTTCCTCTCCATAGATCGCAAAGCAATGTCTGGAGAGGAGGAGATGTCCTTGTCCAACGTGTCGACGGCGGAGTCCACCTTCCGAGGCGTGGTGGAGGTGCCCACAGGAGCTGAGGCCCGAACCACCGAAGGAACCAAGGTCGCTCCTCGACCTCGGGTCTCCGTGGTTTTCCCAGCGGTGGGGAACATCACCGGTTCCGCCGCCATGGAAGCGTCGGTGGCGCTGGCGACCCGGAAGGACATCATCAAGATGAACTTGTGGAAAGAAGCCGTAGGCAACCCGAGAATGATTCGCCTCCTCTGCGATCTTGACGATGTCTTCAAGGTAAAGTTCCCTTGGCTTTGGAAATATGATCTTTGGGAGAGGCCTGCATCTTGACTCGATCTCTTTCCTTCGTACAGGATGAGGAGGACATCATGGATAAGTTCGTGGACCACGTGCACCTCCTCTGCAGCAAGCATGTGCCGGGGTTCGCCCAGAAGCTCCCCGGCCCGTGGGATCCCTGAAAATCCTGCGCGAATGCCCTCCTTCGTCCCAGGCGTCCCCGGGAGTCCGGAGTTCACCCGGCAGGCGAGAATAATAGCAAGTCTGCATAGCCAGGAACCCTGAGCTGGCCTTAGTAGCATAGGCTAGCCGTATGATCAAGAAATTGCTTAACTGAATGTAATTCAGAATTGTAATTCAGAATTTAAATTCAGATGAATGCAACCTAGCCTCAACTCCCGGGGTCATGTCCCAAATATTCCTTTGCACTAACGCGCTATCAAGTTTTCAGAGGAGGTCCCTTAGGTGCCAGATACCCTAACTGTTTGCACACAACAGTAGTACCCAACGGCGGAGGCAGGGGGACCAGCAGGGGCCCAGCCCCCCCCCAACATGCATACATTTTTTTAATACCTATACATAATGTTGACTTTCCTACCTTCCCATCCTGTACTCCCGTGGTCTCTTTTTCCATTCCTCTTGTTCTCTGAATAAAAAAAGAAGGAACATGGACATGGGGATCGGAAAGAACTAGCAGCTCAGCTGCCAGGCGGCCGCACAGAACTCACACGTCGCCTGGGGGCCCTGCTCGTCGCCTCCTGCCTCCTCTGCACCTGTGTTGAGCGCACGCCTCTGCTGTTCGTCCCCAAATTCTGCGATCCATCCCCTGCTGCCTGCTCCCAGGTATATAATGTTCCGTGCTCCTATACTAGTTGATTTAATCATTGCTACAAAACTAACTTGTTTGTTTTTAATGAACAGATTGATTCGCCTTGTTCTTACTTTGCCGGTCTCAACCGCAACCGTGAGCGTGCATTTTCTGCAATGAAACTTGTGAAAACAAGGCTTCGAAATAAAATGGAAGATGGATTCCTAAGAGATTGCTTGGTAACATACATTGAAAAGGAGATTGCCGTTGGAATAACGACAGATGCAATTATAGATGAGTTTGATGAAGCACCACGTCGAGTGGACTTCAATTGAAAAGGTGTTAGTTGCTCTATCTCCTGTTGTCTAGATTTTGTTAGCTAGTAATATGCAATTGTATATCCTTTTGTCCTCGACAATTATTCAATGAATGGTGGTATAATTAATGAAAAAAATATTTTATCATCACATCGTTGCACTTTTTGGCTTTTTTTCTGGCATTTGTGAGTTGTCTTCTTTGTTCGGCCCCCGCCAAACAATTTTCCTGCCTCCGCCGTTGGTAGTACCCCTAAGAGCGTTATACCTTCCGGGCGCCTACTCCACTGTCCACAGGTACTTGACCAGAGGGAAACGGACCGTTCGCTGGGGTGGAAGCATTACCCCCGCAAAGGCTCTCATCAACTGTCAAGCATGCGCAGGTCGATGGTATATTGACTCCGAGCGAGATGTCATGCCTAAGTGCAGGATGCAGATGCAAGGACTTAGCTGTTTTTCTGCCGTGTCCTCGATCCATCCTGTCCCTCCTGAGTACCCAATTCCTTAGCTGCTTTCCACCGTCAGTTCCTGTCCCGGGAAGGCGCTGCACACAACAAACTTTCAGTAGGAAAGAATGGACCCTCTTTTCATGTCGCGATAGTGTTTCATCCGGAGCAACCCGCAAGCAAAGTTGAATGTGCATTTCTGTGTTTAAGTTTGTTAAAACACAGCACTGCCCGTTCACTTCTTTCCGCGGCAGTACGGCACGATCGGGTGGTAGTGCCTACTGATAGGCCACTCGTGCTCGACCCGTCAGCCACCGGCACCATATCAGCCCCCTGCTTGGGGGTTGTTGCGGATAACACACATCTCGACATAAATTGAGGCTCACGGAATTGAAACACTTATCTTTTATTTCTTGGCGATGACTTCTTACACCCTATTATAGAACACTAGCCCCTTGGGCGTGCTTAGCGGATTCGACGTTTGGCGATTCATGTTCGTAATTAGGGGTAGAACTTGCGAAGATTCTCGATGTTCCAGGCGTTGCCCTCCGGCCTGCCTTTCTCGTCCTCCAGATAGACTGCTCCGGGTCTCAGGGTATGAGTAACCCGGTAGGGTCCTTCCCACTTGCTTGACATTTTGTTCAAGCCCTCGAGATTTTGCATCTTGCGGAGTACCAGGTCTCCAAGCTGTAATTCCCGGGATCGAACATGACGGCTGTGATACCGGCGCAGCCCTTGCTGGTATCGAGCAGACCGCAATGACGCCCGACAGCGCATTTCCTCCAGGATGTTTATGTCATCAATCCTTTGTTCAGCTTGGGCATCTTCATCATATGCGAGTACCCGGGAGATCCGTGCCTTAGTTCTGTTGGCAGGACAGCTTCAGCTCCATAGACAAGGAAGAAAGGTGTTTCTCCGGTGGCTCGGCTTGGAGTGGTTCTGAGGGACCACAGTACACTGGGTAGGTGATCAATCCAATTCTTCCCCTTGTTCTCCAACTTATCAAATGCTTTGGTTTTCAGACCTCTTAGGACCTCCGCATTGGCTCGCTCCACTTGGCCGTTGCATCTTGGATAGGATACTGATGCAAAGCACACCTTGATGCCCAATTCTTCACAGAAGTTGAGGAAGGCTCGACTTGTGAACTGAGTGCCGTTGTCCGTGATGATTCTGTTTGGTACTCCGAAGCGGTAGACAATCCCCTCGATGAACTTGATGGCGGCCTGGGCCGTCTGGCGTGGTACTGGCATTACTTCAACCCACTTTGTGAACTTGTCGACAGCCACGAAGAGGTATTCATGTCCACCAACTAACTTTGGCAACTTGCCCACGATGTCAAGCCCCCAGACTGCAAATGGCCAGGATATTGGGATTGGTTGTAGGGCTTGAGCTGGCTGATTGATGTTCTTCGCGTAGTATTGGCAAGCTTCGCAGGTCTTGACAATTTGCTCGGCGTCGTGCAGGACTGTTGGCCAGTAGAAACCCTGGCGGAAAACCTTTCCCGCCAAAGATCTTGATGCAACATGACTTGAGCATGTGCCCTCGTGGATGTCTCGTAGCAGTACTTGGCCTTGTTCTTGTGGTATGCAGCAGAGCTTGACTCCGTTGTCGCGTGATGGCCCTTCACGTAGTTACCTGCGTGAAAAGTAAATGGGTTAGGTTGAGACTCCAAGTGCAGAGTGTATAGTAAGTGGAAGACAATTTTCCCCACGAGGGGTGACTCGAGAGTTTAATATCGAACTCTCGGGGAACCAGTATTTCAGGTGTTATCTCCTTATCCTTCTCTTGAGAACCTGCAACAAAATAAATTGTTTTGTGCCCTCAACCTCACCAAGTGGTTGTCAAGCACAAGGTGTGAGAATGATAATAAAATAATATGCAATGCAAACAAGAAATAAATATGCAATGGTGGTAAATAAATATGCAAGGATGGTGGTAGTAATGATAAATGATATTTTTGGGTTTTTTATGATGAATGCAAGATGTAAAAGTGTTTTTGTATTTTCGGATTTAATAATGACAGCAAACAAAAGTGGTGATAAAAGTGTTGGAAAGGTGTTTCTTATGATTAAAAATGGACCGGGGTTCATGGTTTCACAAATGCACTCTCTCTTGATAACGTGGTAGACAATGGAATACTAAAATTAACATGTAAGATGGCAAGACATGGTTTGACAAGTTATTAATAACTAGCTGGGTGGCCCGCGCATTTGCGCGGCTAGATTTTTACAAACTTTCAGCTTGGCAAATATGTTTTCGTCGGTTTCATGACCTTAACTCGCGTAATGTTCTATTTTAATTCAACACTAATTGCATGTCATGAAAATAGACTACAGGGGATATGATGTATTTATAATCCAAGACACTTTAGTGATTTAGTCTAATGAATCATTGTAGTTATCAAATTCATTTTGCAATCACAGTTCTGCAAGATAATAATAAAGAATTATGTCAATATTAACCATAGATGTATTTTCAACGCAAAGAGTACGATTACTTGATTCTGAAAAGTGATATGAGCCATGTTAATTACCACTATTGTCTCACCATCTATATTCTTGAGAAAATATTCCTATGAACCTGCTGATGAACACCGTCTCTCCCTTGATATATTTCTTATAAAAACATCAGGTTCAATGGGCTTCCATTATAACCTTTCTTTTGGCATGGACATAATAAAATATTTTCCATGTAAGAAAATGCTATCCAGATTCAATGATTAGCCTTTCATTAACAAAAAATGTTAGATCTTATGCACCATAAGCGCTAAAGTCATAAGAAGATTTTAGCCCAACCCGATTTCAGTCTAACTGATATACCTGGATGATGACTTTGAGTAGAGAATAATTTGTGTGGACACAAAAAAATGCATTGTGCTAAGAGAATATTATCTGCAGCTGATGCTTTCTATATTTATCTAAGATAGTGTCTTCGACACATGCATGGTTTTTGCACCGTTTTGAAAGAAAAATGTTTCATTCTCACGTATAACTGAGATCAACAGTTACCAATTGAGCAGGAAATTCTTAGTTGTTTCCTTGTGCTACTAAAAGCACTACTTCACCGTGTACTCTAATTTTAAACAGCCTAATCAAGTAATAAAATATATTGTGGGAAGTAGATGTACATGACATGTATGAGTTCTGCCCAGGCAGAATACTAAATATTTTCAGTAGCACCATGCATCTACACACCAGCTCACGAAAGGTACATGTTTGAAGATATTTCCGTTAACCTTGAAAGGATTTGGCAGTGCCATCGAAGATGAATAATTTGAATACATTAAAATTGTCCACAAATAGGAAACCAAGTTAGAATATGAAATATATGACGGAAAAAGAGGAGACATACTGTGTTGAAAATAATGCAGTGTCTCGTGAAGGCTATAGCTTCGTCAGCTGGTTGAATCCTGCAAATTACATCTATGTGCAACAAATATAATATCAACTTGGATACAACGAAACTCTGAAGGAATATAACGTCCCCAAATTCTAAGGAAATTCTTTTGAGCTATAGTTTAGTTTCTAAAATGCTTCAAATTCCTCCATCCAATCTGTTGTGGTACTGCAAAAAAATGTGAGATTATTTATTTGCGGTTGCACAAAGTAGGCCAGAACTAAATGTGTATATGCTACAAAAAAAATCACCAGTTTCATAGGAGTGACACGTACGTACATGCGTGGCCAATCTTTTTTCTTCCATGATGCGTCGATCCCATGCAATATGTCCTCGTCCCATCTGAACTGGAAACCAAACCGAGAAGAGTCCGTATTTGCTCCGTGATTGCAGTCTATTTGATCACCAACAAAACCCGAAGAATTCCATTAAAATCCGTTCATTCATGTCTAACCGGAGGAGAGACTAAATTGTCTGCACATGAAACAGAAACTACTTAGATGTTCTTGAATAAATATATTGTACCTGCCATAAAGACTTATGGTGTACGGAGAACCAAACTGGATATGTACACTGATTTGGTAGCAGTTAGGATATTAATGAATTCTTTGAAACAATTTATCAACCTCTAAACATTACCGGAAAATGAAGATTTTTATAGTCTCAGCTGAAAGAGCAGCCGACTGTCACGTCCAAATAGACAAAGTTGTTGTTTCACCTTCAGTCCAATATGGAATCGCTCTGCCTCGCACCTCACATGGCGTGCCCTCCGCCGCATCCATCACTTTGTATTACTCATGCGTTTCTTGGACTTCCTATCCAAGTAGTGAAATGAAATACACATGTATTGTTTATTTAAACACATCCTAGAAAACAAAATTCAGTCAGCGCTGTTCATTCGCATCACTGATACAGGAAAAAAATTACTGCGGTGAGTAAAAATACTTGGCAAGCTCAACAAAAATCATAAACTGACATTTACTTGGAGCAAAATATAAGGTGGAATAATAATGTTTCCATGGTCGATCCTTCAATGTTTTATGTTCAGTTAAAAGAGACGAAGATTAGGGAAAGCATACTGCTATCCATTTCTTCAAAATCCAATCTCTCATGTCCACTTTACATATTTCTGTAAAGATGATCTAGAGCTTCAACCATATCTGTCAGAGATAGCACACGTAATGAATTTATTCCCAAACCTACATCAGGAAAAGAAGGTGACCATATAAGAGGAATAAGCACTTATCTCCTATAATCAGTGGTCCGGAACGCGGAGAACCGCGTGCATTTTCTGGTCATTCGGCGCGGCTAGCAATGGGTTTATTTTAATCTTCATGTCTAATATATTTATTTAAGTTCTTTATATCATTTTTTGAACCATTTAAGAGAAATATATAGAACTGGAAAAAAATTAGTTTTATTTTATTTTCAATTTATGGCGCTTCCCTACTGCTCGGAGCTTACTATTCAATTTGGGTGTTTAAACTTTTCCGCATGTTGTAAATTCTAAAAAGATGAGTAAATTCAACTTTAATTCTATTAAGTTCTATTGTGCATCATCAGACAATTACATTCAACTCGTATTGTTTCCTTAAACTCTAAAAATCAATTACCTATCATCAGTATGGAATATACTCTTTCATGTTCAGAAACATTATCCAAGATCAGTGATGTACCCGTTTGATTCAGTAGTGATATCATGTACTGATTACACTCCGTCTTGATAAAAAAAACGTGAATTAAAATATCTTAAACATAATCATCTAATTGAATTTATTATGGTGATAGAAAGTACTGCAATATATCACGAATATGTTTTAGTTGTGACTTTTCAGCCAAGAGGGAAGCAAACTAATGAATCTATTTAATAAGTATTTACTTTTTATTTTTGTTTGTTCCCCCCCCCCCCCAAAAAACTCCTCCCGCTGCAACGTCTTTTGTGTTTTCTTGTGGACGTGCTGTTTTGGGTGTATGCAGTATGTTTCGGTATCCATGTACATGATCAGCATACTAAATTGACCTTAAATTTAGCTTATCTTTCCCTATTAATCTTGCTCGCATGTGTCCAAATTTTTATCTGGCAGTAATTTACAAAAAGCTTTAGCGCCTATTTGAGTTACACTTAATCATATAATTTTTTTAAGCCAATTGATCTACAAAAATTGACCTGCCGGTTTAGCAAAAAGTAAACGATACCTAACATCTGCCCAATTGATTTGTCTCAATTTATGTTGTCATCTATTGCGTAAAACAATATCTAAAAGGATCTAAAATGAAGAAATGAAATACTATAAGCAAATAATGTAAGATTTACGTCAACTGACGCGCACGGTAGTAGTAGCCATATATTTCCTTTCTTGCGAAAAAGATATGTTGTAGTTTCCACGGTCATATGCAACCAAGGGTTTTTCATGTGTACGATACAAAAATAACTGGATTATTAGGAAGTTAATCACATCATTAGTTTAGTGATCTATACTAATAAGAATGGTTGACGAAAATAACAAAATAATATGCAATATATACACTGAGAACCGTTCAAATTAGACTTAATGGCTAACTTTTGTACCTTTTGAGTTATGACACATCTTCTACCGTGCTCCATGCAGTTCAACTCACACCATGACACCTGTGAGTACTACATGTAACCGACGTGATGCAGCGGCTTATCTCATTGACCATGTTTCTCCAGTTGATTTCGCCCAGGAGAATTTACTGAAATCATATTGTTCCACCAACCATTATCCCACCTTAAAAAATATGAGATATCCACTTACCACACTCCAATTGATCTGTCCAACAAAATATAAATTATTACCAACTGGATTGGATAAGTAAGATTTGATTCTAGATAGGAGAGCAGAAACTGAGAACACTGAAATTAATCACCTAAGCGTCTTGCTAGCAAGGAAAACCACCAGAAAAAATATGAGATTAAGGAGCCGCAAAACACCTTGAATCCTGAACGGAACTTCAATTACTACGGCTCGGTCAAGAACTAATGATCGGCAGTATTGAAACATGGGACGTTGATTCCGAGGAATCAGTTGCATCATGGTCAAGCTGCCAGAGTGCCAATCAAATCAACAGCCACACATATCTTACTCTTGTTTCTCAATGGTAGACGTTGAAGTGAAGAGCAATCCTGCTAAAAAAAGTACAGATCAATCTATTTTAATGAACGCCGGGAATGAGACTCGGTGCGACGGCGTGTGCGACGGCATGTGCCGGCGTGACCATGATGCTTGAGCTGGTGAATACCTAGGGATCTTGCGTTGGTCGAGGAACCGATCTGGAAGACAGCGAACACATGAATATCTAGGGATCTTGCGTTGGTCGAGGAACCAATCTGGAAGACAGCGAACACATGCGCCACACCGCACCGCCGGTGAGAATCATCGTCGTGTTTCCCTGGCCTTCTAATCTTGCACCGTTTTCTCTCCCTGTCGTAGTTGTAACGATTTGGCTGCATCTTTCTCTTTCTAAATAAGCATGCAATCACACGTACGTCACGTATGAGAAAGGGATTCTTATCCGTGTACGTTGCTAATCTCCTGGCGCTCTACGGCTGCGCGCCTTTCTCATAAAATCTGAACCGTTTATATGTGCGTGCTAAATCTAAACCGTTGGTTATCCTGTGTTTTAATTATATAATAGATATGGGCATCACGTCCTAACATAGAGATCTCAAGTATAAGTTGTTCTCTCTCTTATGCTCCACCAAGATGCGAACTAAATCATAACACCTTAGTAATTAAGATAAATCAGAGCATAGCAATAAGTTCAATGACATGAAGTTAAAATAAGAACATGCTAGATCTAGTCATGGAGATAGTGGCCAAGGTCACATCCACCCTCCGGTAGCATGGTATTTTTGTTTATCCCTAGTGAGGCAACAAAGTAAGGTAGAAAACCCAAGTGGATCGCAGAACTATCTGTCACGTTCACTGCACTAGCCACCCCCCGTTACTCCAACTAATGCACACGTTCCCCCTCACATGCTCTCATAAACATGCTTGATCATGACAAGTAAATAAGAACAGGGTACATAATATGCATCTACTTTCATAACTGAAACAAAACCATTGCAATCTCAAACATGTATTAACTCATAATAAAGATCCACCACAAAGGAATTACATAGATGACCGTAATCATGTTCAGCAGCTCATATGGTACTAATTAGTGAAGCTCATAGAGAGGAGAGATACATAAGTTACTTCCACAAACCCATAGTCCAGGGGTGGACTATTCCCTCTTCATCATGGTGTCGGTGGAGATGTTGTTGGAGGGGAAGGAGACCACACCGGCAGCGCCCCGCCGGAGTTTTCCCCCTCCAATCTTCAGCTCCAGATCTCTGTTTCGTGGTTTCTCTGTTTCGGCGGCGCTCCCTTTCGCGAAAGCCCTGGGGGGTCTATATATAGTCGTTTTTAGGTCAAGACGAAGCTTCGGGAAGAAAGATCGACGGCAGCGGAGGCCCGAGGGCCAGGATGGGGGACCCCACACGGTCAGGGAATCTGGCCGCGTGGGCCCACCCCTTTCTGCCTTCTGGTCTCCGTTTCTTCGATTCCTTTGCGCCTACGTTTCGTTCCTTCCAAAAAAGTGATCCCCGTAAAGTTTCAGGTCATTTGGACGTTGTTTGGGTCCCTGAAACATCAAAATATAGAAAAAGGGTTTTTTTGACAGCGCAGGGTTAATTCCAGAAAAATGGGGGAGTTGTTAATTATCCCCAAAACTTAATATAAATCATGAATATAACCCTTATATGATGCAAATAACATGGAATAACAGGTAATAAAATGTAAAGTTCATGTATGCATTTTACATGCATCATCGCGTCGCCGGTAGAGCTCGCCGTCGATTAGGACGTAGAGCTTGGCTTGACGAGCCACCCGCTCGGCCTCATGATCATCCTCCGGAAGGGCATGCTCCGTCATGTACTTGACGATGTCCAGGGCCCAGGGTGGGTGGTTTCTCTCCACCGGTAGCACCATTTGACCAAGGAGAAGCATGGCTTCCCTTGGTTCAGGTCATGCCGGGTCTTGTGCGCCTTCTGGGCTGGTTTCTCGGGTTGGCGAAGTAGACGGGTCACCAGCCCCCAGTGTCGATGTAGACCTTGCCTTGAGCCTCTCGGGAGACACAGAAGGTTGCCGGAGCACCTCAATGTAGATCCCGGGAGGTACTGGTTCTCGCTTAGATGCCATCTGTGACAGCTCGTCCGCGGACGTGTTTTCATCCCTTGGGACGTACACGACCCGGAAGCTGTCGAAGCATCGCTGAAGCTTCCACACCTCTTCGACGTACGGTGCCATCTAGGGGTAGGTGTACTCCTTGTTTACTTGTTTGATGACTAGCTGAGAGTCACCCTTGACGATGAGCTTGTTGATACCGAGGCCAACGGCAGCACGAAGTCCCGCAAGCAGGCCCTCGTACTCCGTCGTGTTGTTCGAGATGTTCTCCTTGTAGTGCATCTGGACGACATACTTCAGACGATCTCCCGTGGGTGAGATCAAGACAACTCCAGCGCCTCCCTGGCCCTTGGTGTAGGAGCCGTCGAAGTTCATGGTCCTGACGTCGGGATCTTCTTTCCCGGGGAGGCTGGATTCCTCCACCGGGTCGTCAAACGCTGTTTCAGTCCACTCTGCTGTGAAATCAGCCAGCGCTTGACTCTTGATGTTGTTCGTGTGCTCGAACTTGAGGCCGAAACCTTGAAGCTCCATGGCCCACCATGAGACACGTCTGGTGGCAAGTGGTTTTTCCAGTGGACTCCTCAAGGGGTATTTGGAAACCACGGTGATGGGGTGGCTTTCGAAGTAGGGCCTCATCTTGCGAGAGGCGATGAGGATCGCCAGTAGCAGCTTCTGCATCATGGGGTATCGCTCCCGGGCGTCGTGCAGCACCGAACTGATGAAGTAGACAGGGTGCTGTATCTTGCGGGTTACCGAGTCCTTGGCGGGTTCGGCTTCCTCCGGGAGTTCTGCTTCGCGAGGGAGTGCGTCAGCCCCCAGCGATGCTTCTTCTGTGACGTCGATGGCTGCGTCGGTGGGCACGCCAGGCTCAGGGCCCTCTGGCCCTTTGTCACCCGGCTGCCTCTTCTTGCTTGGTTGCCCCGGGAGGATGTTCCGGGATGTTTGCCAATGATCTTGCTTGGAGGAGCGTCACGTTCTACCACAAGAACTGCACTGATCACCTGGTTGGTGGTAGCGATGTACAATAGCAGGGGCTCCTTTTCTGTCGGTGCCACGAGGATGGGAGGCGAGGCGAGGTAGCACTTGAGGGACTGAAGAGCTTCTTCAGCCTCCGAGGTCCATTTCACAGGACCCGTCTTCTTGAGTAACTTGAAGAAGGGCGGGGCTCGTTCCCCAAGTCTTGAGATGAAGCGCCCGAGTGCGGTGATGCACCCGTTGAGGCGTTGTACGTCCTTGACTCGCCTTGGTGCCTCCATGCGCTCGATGGCCTTGATCTTGTCGGGATTGGCCTCAATCCCCCGGTGGGAGATCAGGAACCCAAGCAGCTTGGCGGACGGGACCCCAAACACGCACTTGTCGGGGTTAAGCTTGAAGTTGACCCGACGAAGGCTGTTGAAGGTCTCGTGCAGATCCTGAATGAGGGAGTCCTTGTACCGAGTCTTGACCACGATGTCGTCAATGTACGCCTCCACGTTGCGGCCCAGCTGGGACCCAACACATGCTTGTATGGCGCGCTGAAAGGTTGCGCCGGCGTTCCGGAGGCCAAAAGGCATCCGGGTGTAGCAGTAGCAGCCCTTGGGTGTGATGAAGGCCGTCTTCTCTTGATCCTCCACTGCCATCATGATCTGGTGGTACCCGGAGAGAGCATCCAGAAAACACAGGAGCTCACACCCGGCGGTTGAATCCACGATGAGATCAATCCGGGGCAGTGGGAAAGGATCCTTGGGGCAGGCCTTGTTTAAGTCGGTGAAGTCGATGCAGAGCCGCCACTTGAAGGTCATGGGCTTTGGCACCACCACAGGATTGGCCACCCAAGTTGGGTGCGGCACCATCCTGATGACACCAGCTTCTTCCAGCTTGTCGACCTCGGACACGATGAACTCCAGTTTTTCCTTGCTTTGCTTGCGTAGAACTTGTTTTATCGGTCAGCGTCCTCGCTGACCACCAGTTTGTGCTCGATCACCTCCCTTGGTACGCCGGGTAGCCCTGATGCTTCCCATGTGAAGACGTCAGAGTTTTCCCGAAGGAAGGCGACGAGCGCGCTTTCCTATTTGTCGGTGAGGCGGGCGCCGATGGTGATGGAGCGACTCCCGTCACTAGTCAGCGCCACTTTCTTGGTCATTTGTGGATCTTCATGAAATGACGCCTTCTTGAAGGAAGTTGACGTCGAGCCTCCGGGTACCCTCCGTCCCCGGAGAATGCACCGACATCGACTTCCTGTATATCTTGCGGAACGTCCGAGGTTGCCGCCACCGTCTGGTTCAACTTCTGAACGCAAAATATGGCGTCATCGATGTCAGCCTTGACCGTGATCACTCCCCAGGCCATGGGGATCTTCATCATGTTGTAGGCGAAATGCGAGACGGCCATGAACTTGGTCAGGGCCGGCCGGCCAAGTATGCCGTTATACGGAAGCGGCGTGTCTGCTATGTCGAAGACGATGTCCTCGGTGCGAAAGTTCTCCTGGTCACCAAAGGTGACAGGGAGCGTGATCTTTCCAGCAGCCGAGTGATGCTTCCATTCACGCCTTGGAACACACCAGTGTCTTGCAGGCGAGAAAAAGGAATTTGCAGAATAGCCAGCACCTTCGCCGTTAGCAGGTTGAGGCTGGAGCCTCCGTCGACCAGCATCTTGGTGACCTTGTAGTTGTGGACTATGGGCGACACGATCAGAGGAAGGGTTCCTACCCCGGCCACATTGGTAGGATGGTCTTCCGGGTCGAAGGAGATGACTTGTCCGGACCACTCCAGGAGCTTGGGCGGAGCAGAAGCAACCGCGTTAAGCTCCCGGACAAGCCTCTTGCACGCGCCGTTAGACGGAGGCAGAGAAGCTCCCCCGTGAATGCACCCGACAACTCCGGTGACTTCCTGGAACCTTTCGTTGTTACCGCCCTGAGGAGCCGGAGCTTCCTTGTCGTTGTTGGGGTCGCCTCCCTGATTGTTCTGTTCACGACCGCCTTGGCCGCCGCGTCCTCCACGACCCCACCCGCGGCCGCCTCCACCTTGGCGACCCGTGGGGCAGTCGCGGGCGATGTGCCCGGCGACGCCACAGTTGTAGCAGCCATCCAGGCTGACGCCGTCAGCCCGACGCTGCTCTCGTATGGCAAGGTTCTTGAGCTGGCGGCAGTCCTTGAGCGGGTGATTGCCATCAGGATGGATGTGGCACCATGGGTCGTCTTCTTCCTCAGAAGCCGACGCGGGCTTGACCTTCTTGGGAAGGGGCTCGGTGACGAAAACGCACTTGTCAGGTCCAGAGTCCCGCCTCTTGTTCTTGGCGGGCACGGTCTTGTCCTCGGGTTCATCCTGCCCGGGAAACTTAACCCCCTCCTCTGCTCGGGCGCACCGATCCGCTAGCTCCCAGAGCTCGCGGGTAGATTCGATGCATCGATTGCTTAACTTTTCGCGCATCCGGGCATTGTGGACGTTGGCGTGGAAAGAAGCGATCACCAGCTCTTGCTTGATGCTGGGTATTGTGTTCATCTTCTGGGTGAAGCGTTGGATGAACTTGTGAAGAGTTTCACCCGGAAGCTGCTTAAAGTCGTGGAGGTCGCTGGGAGCCCCCGGGCGCTCGTACCCGCCTTGGAAAGCCCCCAGGAACTGTTCCTTCAGGTCCTCCAGGAACGGATGGAGCACTTGGGAAGGTTGAGAAGCCATGTCTGGGCATCACCCTTCAGGGCCAGTGGGAACCAGCTGGTCATCATCATTTCATCGGCCCCGGCGACTGCCACAGCTAAGGAGTAGAGCTGAAGGAAGTCCCGGGGGTTCGTGGTGCCATCGTAGCGAAGGACGTCAATCTTTAAACTCAGGGGCAAGGGCGAGACATCCTTCGGCGATGTCGTCGTCCCGGTCCTCCCGCCAATGGCGCTCACGGCGTCGCTCAATGCGGGTGCGCATATCCTCGGTTCGACGGTTGTTGAGGTCATGGCGAAGATCTTGGTTGCGCGTGGTAGATGACCCGACGGAGATGGCCTTTCCGCGATCGTGGTTCAGCCGATCCGCCATCGGTGGAGCAGTGCGAGGAGGTACCGTCTCGCCTTGGTGCTCGCCACGGGGCTGGCCTCGCGGTTCACGCGCCTTGTGTCCTCTGGCTTCGGGACCGTCAACGGTGGGAGCCCGAGTAAGATCGGGCCGAGGGCTGCCGTCGGCTAAGTCGAGGAGTGCCTCCACGCGGGCTCTCCATTCTTGGTAGACTTTGTGTGGGGACCCCGGACTAGCTGTCCGAAATACCCGATTATGCTTAACACAACGATCTCGTGATCAGTCTGTCGTTGCACATAATCAAACTGGCATCAAAAGAACATCCATAAATACCGAATGAATTTACTTACTTGATTGAAGCCATAACTTCAACAGGTACTTGCAGCGGAAATCACCAAACAACGTGGAGCCCAAGTCGTTTGCCTTAACCCGACAGGCAGCTGACCGGGAAGCGCCCTAGTTCGTATCGACGTCATTAAAGTCTTCTTCTTCTAACTGCTTTTCTTCAAAATCTGGCTAAGACAATAGCCAGGGACGAAACCAATATGAGTACATTTGATTGTACTCGCAAACTACCCCCGAAATGAGCATGCACTACTCTTTTTATTGTTTAAATAAAACTTTGTTTTCTTTGAAAACTCTATATCCTTATTGAAAAAGAGAAGGATAGACTTTTGTTTAATAAAACTTTGTTTGAAATCTCTATAACTTTAATTGAAAAAGGAAAGAAGAATTTTATAACTTTTCATAAGCCTTGTATTTTTAGAAAAACATCTCTATACCTTTGTTGAAAAAGAAAATAAGGCTTTTGAAATTTTTCCCATAAATCTGTCTTTGTAAGAAGTCTCTCTTTAAAACGTTTTCCCGAAAATATATCTTTGTTGAAAAAGGTAAGAAGTCTCTTTAAAACTTTTTCCTAAAATCTTCACCAGGTTTATTTCCCCAAAACTCCTCCTTTTTCGACCATAGCCCTTCATGGTCATTTAATCCCAACAACTTCATACCAGCCCTTTGGTATAGTTGCATAAAAGATTTTCCACTTTTAAAACACAAAACTTTGCACTTCTTGACCATAGCCCTTCATGGTCTTCCTCTTTTCCAGCAACCTCGTGCCGACCCTTTGGCATAGTTGCATATATAAAACATCTCCATTTTATTTTCAAATCTCAAACTTTGCAAAACTTGCACATAGGTCAGAGTAGGGCCTCCCAACTGTCCATATCCGAGGACTCGGCTATTCGAATAGTTTTTCACTCTGCAGAGGTAGCATGCTTTTCCCACATCCATTCGGTAACTCATCGTGTCAAGCACGTCCCGCCATACAAGGTGTATGCGAAGTTGAGTCACCGACCATAGCCTGTCCTTTGCTCATGCTAGTATAGGACCCTGCCCGTATGACACTTTCCATCGACACTCGGTCCAGCCCTTCGGAGCCTAAGTGTGAGGACTCATAGTTCTGCCCGGCGACCCAAAGGTGGCATCTTCAATCCTCTTCCTCCCTTCGGTATTCTCCTTTTTGAGGACCTTCGGTATTCTCCTTTTTGAGGACCCAGGTCAGGGGTAGGTCACCAAACCATCCCCTCATGGAACGGAGTCATCTCCGTTGTTGAGGCATCCCATACTAATATGAGCAAAATATATGACTACGCCCTTGCCCATATGTGGGTAAATGTGGTCGCACAGGGTATCGGCTGGTCGACGTAAGTACAAAGACACAATGTGCATTTTTCATAAACCCACCATTCTCCTTTTCTCCACTTCAACACCGACATCTCGGCATTCCATATTCATACAAGTACTTTCAAAGGAGTATTGAGTAAACAATATTTTTCCCATCCTATAGTTTGAAAAAGAATTTCCATCTAATATCCCCATATAGGGTGTCAAAATAATATACTTGTGTTTTGGAAAAAGGGTTTTCAAAATCATAGCTTTAGTGGCCAACACCACATAAATCACTTATGCTCTTTATAAGTAAAACATGTGAACCAAAATAGATGTATATAGATGCAAGCTCAGAGAAGTAGATTGCCTTGCTCAACAAAGTATTCTTGGTCTTGTTCTCCGTGTTCGACAATTCTCCCCTCTTCCTTAATCCCGGCAACACTCTCGTCTAATCGTCGTAAAACAAACAAGACACACAATTACCATACAACTCAATCAAACCTCACCACATTACAATCTTAAACTCTACAAACAGCTACTGCAACACACAAGGCAAACAATTTGGGTTCAATTTAATTGAATTAACCATTTTTTAATAATGACTTAAATATGGCAGAAACTAGTCATACAAGTTTAAATGTATAACTCAAGCTCTGTTGATCACAAAAATACAAACTAAAATTCTACAGATAGCCACTGACATCTAGAAGACAACACAATTGGATTTGGATTAATTTGGGTTACCAAAATCCCTACACAATTGTTTTATTACAGAAGCTTGTTAACCAAGTTTTAGCTACTGCCTAAGCTCTGTTGATCATAAAATTTAATCCTTTTAGGGGTGACTAACACTGATTAAATGTGATCTAACAAAATTGGTCCTAATTCATTTGGGTTAAGCATTAATCATTTAAAATTGTTTTAGTCCCGAAGGGTTAACAAACTTTAATCTAATGCTCTTTAATTACTTTTGCTTACTTAATTCTACAAAAATTAGGGGAGCTAGGTAGCCACAGTACTAAGCTAACAAAATTGGATTTGCATTATTTGAGTTAACAAAGCAACAGAAACAAACAAGTTTAGAAGATAAACCTTCTGTACTATTTGAATTACCATGCAAATGCTATTAACCTAATTGATATGTGGCTTATGCCATCATCTAAACATTTTGATTAGCTCTACAAAGAATTTAGTTTCCTAATTTTTGGATGTATAAATCTCAAGTTATTGAATTTTGAACATGGCACAGATTTAAAAAGTTTATGTTAATTCCTTAATTCGAAAAGGGGAAAAAATAGAAACGGGCCAAGAGGGTTCCAGCCCAATGGGCTCGGCCCAAATTATTATTTTTCCTCACGCAGAAAAGATGAAACGGCTGACGGGTGGGGCCTGCCCGTCAGCGGTTGGTTCAAATCGAATCGGTACGGCACCGTTGGATCGAGATCCGACGGCTGGGAGAGAGCGCGCCGGCGGCGACCTCAAATTGGCGGCGCCGCCGTGGCCAGAGACGGTGGCGAGGACGCGGTGCTCACCTAGGGGCTTCTGGGGATGGCGGAGAAGGTGGAGATCGGGTGCGGGGAGCGTGGGAAGGAAGTTGGTGGTGACGGCATGGCTTGGGGAAGTCCAGATCGGTGATGGCGAGCTTCACGGCCTCCCGGACGCGGTCCTTCTCCGGCGAGCTCTTGTGCGTGTCCCTGTGCGCGCAAAGAGAGAGGGAGATGTGCATGAGTGCTCTGCATCGACAGAGAAGGCGCAGAACAGAGAGGGAGCAGAGAGATGGGAGGGAGAGCAGCACGGCCGCGAGGCGTTGTCCTCAACCTCGGCTCCGGTCGAACGTGCCCGTGCTCAATAGCACAGCCGCGACACGACAGCAGCGGCTCCGCCCTCCTGGCGGTGCACGGGAGAGGTGGACAGTGAGAGGAGAGGGCAGTGTGGAGAGCAAAGGAGGCTCGGGGGCGGCTTTAAATAGGGGCGGAGGTGGTGCACGGCGGTCTCGGTCCAGGAGGTGGTCAGGGCGTGGGAGAGGCCGCCATTGGCTGCCCTGGCTGTGCGGCAACGTCGTCGGGTGCTCCGTTAGGGTTCTGGCGTGCGTGGAGAGGCGAGGGGGTAGGTGGCCATCGTGCGCACGGACGGCGTCCATGGCGCACCCGTCGGAGGTCGTCAGCACGGTTGTGTCATTGTGGGGCAGGGGGCGTGACGTCGAGGTGTCTGTGGGACTTCGGCGAGAGAGGAGGACGGCCAGGATGAGCGGTGCTTGCTGGGGAGCTGAGGTGGTGGAGATCGGGGCCGGCGTCGACGTGCTCTAGCCGCGCGGATTGGGCGAGCATGGGCAGCGAGGAGGGAAGCGACCCACGTGCTCTTCTGCTGGTCAATGGTCGCGGAGGAGCAGGGCAGAGGGCAGGCGCGGCGTTCTTATCCAGCTCGGGCAGTACGGCGACGGTCGGAGGTCAGCGCGACGGCGAGCAGGCGGGTGCGGCTCGGTCGCTACAGGAAGAAGAAGGTGAGTTTGCAGAAAACCCCCTGCATTTCTCTGAATTCCTCTGTTTTTAATTCTTTGTTTAAAACCAGTAGCATTTTAGGGATTTAATTGAGGCACTAAAACATTTTATAAAAATATGAAAATATTCAGGTAAGCTCCCCTTATAATGTAGAGCCTCCACAAAAATTTGTGTTGCAAAATAAAATGTTTTAAACCACATTTGTTCATAGGGTTTAAATATGTTATTTTTGGTAAAACCAATTTGATACTCCTTGAGTATTTCAAAAGCAAGTGATAAAATATTGTTTTGAACTTTTGGAACTTTCTTGACAAATACATTAACTTCAAATAAATTTTATTTTCATAGAGAAAGTATTTGTTTGAAGGATATAGAGAGTTAGGTAGGGAAAATAATTTATTAAGATCATTTCTTTAACTCATGATCTTAATTTCCATTTGGTGAATAATTTGAGGAGTTTGTTTTAAATTTAAGTCACATTCCAAATTGTGATCAGTGTGTTTTCAACTTTAAGTTCAATTATATTTGTGTAATTATTCACCCAAGCAACATTAAAGCAAGGAAATAACAATCAACACAAACATGAGTCAAACAAGCAAACAATATAAGTTTCCAACCAAATTTCAAATATTCAGATAGGTGGTGGGATGGCAATCAAGCATCACTATGCCAAGTATAGTGTTGAAACAAGCTTAGTTCAATAATTTGATACTTTTCAAAAGGGTTGATAAAATATATGGGTAGTATATTTCCCACTCTTATTATTTCCAAAAAGAATGAAAGTATGAGTTTAAAATAAGAGCTACAAATACAAGAGAGATATCAAGTTTGGAGATAGTAGATAGATCTCCATAGTTTTGGGAACACACAATTTTGGAAATACTTTTACTTTCTCAAGAGTAGGTATTTTGGTGGTTGCTAAACCAAGTAGCATTGAAATGGACTTTGGCCAGAAATAAGAATGGAAAAGATATATGGAATATTTTCTTGTCATGACATGATCACCAAAGTTTAATATATTTTTACTTAGGTTAGGTCTTTAGGTTAATATTTACTAGTCAACCAACTTAAACAGCAAGTCACACAAGGTCCAACATAGCAAATGGAAGGAAGCACAATCATTAGTGAAGTATTTCAAAAAGTTTTTGTTGGTTCTAAATTTTGGGGTCCTGTGAAACTAAGTTTTTCTTAGTTCCAAAATTTGGGATGTGACACTTTGGGGTCGCCGGAGCTCGGAGGGAACTGCATTAGGGCCTTGGCAGCAACAAGGGCGTCGTGGCGAGCTTGTGCATCTGGGGGCAAGTGCGTGGAGGACTTGCACTTGGTGCTCCGAGGATCACCGCTGGCGCGGACGTGGTCCCGCTTCTCCCCGGCGCCAGAACCCTTGCCGTTCCCGACGCTTTTCTCTCCAGAGCGGGGAGGAGGCTCGGCGGAGCGTCCTGGGGCCACCGGATCATTGGGATCGGCGTTCTTGCTGATGTTGACTCTCTCCGGTGCCACCATCTCCGCAGGCGGCACGGGCGGAGGAGCGGCTCGGCGCGTCTCCGCAGCGCGATGATCAGCAGAGGCCTGAGTACGCGATGGTGACGCGGCCTTGGAGGTGGCGTCGGTTTTCCTCTCCGGTGGCATGCTTGACGAAGAGCTTGAGGTTGACGGAGATGAAGACGAATCCAGCGCTTGCACCCCCTACCTGGCGCGCCAGATGTCGTGTCTCGGATGACGGACACCGGGAGTAAGAGATACCCCCTTTTTAGGTTCGGCACGGGGCGCAAAGGGGGCTGGAAGACGCCTTACCCGGGAGCAAGACCGTCAAGTTCTTCGTCGAGGCACGCGGGTAAACAACGCAGAGACACACACGGAGTTACCCAGGTTCAGACCGCCCGGAGGCTAAAAGCCCTACTCCTGCATGTCTGGATTGAAGTGTTCATCATGGAGTGGTGTACAAGGGTGTTCTGGGATGAACCCGGCAGGATTCCGGCCGGAGGTAGACGGAGAGCAGATCCTGCCCTGGGGAGATCACCTCTCTCTCTACCCTCCGAACCCTAGTCTAGCCTTGCTTGAGCTCTATCTTACTTCTCATCTATCTTCGGTGCCACGGTCCTCCTTTTATCGGCTAAGGGGATCCGACATGGGCACGCGAGGGGCGTGAGGGGTTTTCGGCAGGAAAACCCCTCGGCGGTCCTTGGAGGAGACGTGTCATCCTCTCCTCCAAGCATTCTCTGGAGGGCGGCGCGGTCGTCCGCCCTTGGAAAAGGTGAGACGGACAAAGCCTGTCCGCCCTACCAACTACGCTCGTGGCAACGTCATCAGGGCGCGGCCTTCATCTTGGCGCCCAAGTCTTCTACCAGCTTCCGGCGAGCTGGCGGTCTTATCCCTTCAGCGGTACGGATGGAAGACCCGGGGGTGTGCCTGGCCGCCTGACGGGCGCACGGACCCGTGGGTACTCCGCCTTGTTCTCCGGGTATCAGGTGACCCCGGAAGGTCGCCTGGTCCTTAGCCGCAGCGCGTTGTGGTCGAACTTGTCGGGTCTCCTTGGGGCAGATGAGTTGACTCATCTGCTGACCTTGACTCCTTGCCTTGTCCATCTTCTTGGTGGGCCCCAGTGGTGGACCCACTTTGGCAGCATCAGGGGACCCCCTTGTTCCACTGCTGCGACAACCTTCTTCCCTTAGATCCCGCAAAAGAGTTTTAGTTGTCTTGTTATTTATGTTTCTTCTTCTTTGAAAACATAAAGAAAAAACGGTGTAGTATTTTTTTTTAGTTTTGCATTTACATTTATCATGGCTCAAAAACACATAAAAATTAGTGTAACTTTTAATTTGGCAAGCATCTATTCTCATGAAAACACTATCATCCCTGTTATAAACAATATCCCCTTTGTCAAAAAATAATATTGTCATCTTCGAGCAACATCGTGGAGAACCTCTAAAAGATATTTGGGTTAGATATACATGCTAAGGACCTCAATCCTTGTAGTAAAGCTATGGTAAATTTTATTTAGCTTGGTCTAGAAGGTTGGGATCAAAAGGCTCTTGATTTTGCTACTAGGGGTAGTTTTCTAATAGCACACTTTGAAGATTCAGATTTTGTTATCAAACCCAATAAAAGAGGTGGATGAAATTAAGTAAAATCATGAAATCCTCTATACACAAAATTAATAGTACTATTAGTAAGTTGCAAAAAAACTTGATACCCTTGAGATTTGTAATGACAAGTTGCTACTATGGAAAATTTTATTTCAGTTATTATGGATAAACTTGACTTATCTGAGAATGAACTAAAAACAAGTGACAACTCCATGTGATATTTGAAAAACCATGGGTTCATTTAAACGTCTCCCAAAAGAAAACCTCATGTTTATATTGAATTGATGCACTAGCCAATTATCCCAAAAGTCCGAATTGATGGGAAAGGGCTGTGCAATGTATATATTATATTTCTGACACTCCCCTCACGTCCAGGTTGTGGACTTTTTCTCATGAGCCTAGGACGTGGATTTTAGGGTGTCCGCAGATATTTAATTTTTAATACTGCGTTGGTCAGGACTTGAACTCTAGACCTCTGGCTCTGATACCATATTGAATTGATGCACTAGCCAATTATCCCAAAAGTCCGAACTGATGGGAAAGGGCTGTGCAATGTATATATTATATTTCTGACACTGTTTACACTTTCGAATTTGTATGACAATGTAAAAATGAACAAGTTGCACACAAAGAGGAAATAAAAATGCTTAGTTATATTACCTCTGGTCCTTAGTTAAACTTTACGCTTGTAGCATGATTTAATGTATGTCTTATAGATAGTAGCTGAGATTCCATCTGCTGATGCTAGTAAAGTTGGTTTTGTCTCTTATATTGTTGATCATGTTTTAAAATAAAAAACAGAGATATATAGTAAAGCAGCTAGGATCCCACTTAACCTTGGGGAAGTATCGAATTAAAAAAATACTAGTATCTATCGTAAAATTAATATGCCTCGCTATTGTTTATCTAGGTGCTACTACTTCTACTATGACTAGAATTTTATATGACGCTTTAGATATTGGTCCCATGTTGCCTTGAAATAGAGACTTGCTTCTAGCCATTTTATCTACCAAAAACATATTAGCTAGAGTAGATAATGTCATTATATAATTGTACAAGCCTTTGTGCCTGTGGATTTTGTTATAAGAGACATGGTGCTTGATTTTTTCTTGTCAGCTATTTCTTGAAAGGCCTTTTCTTATAACTACAGGTGTGACCATTGATTCAAAAGAGGAGAATGCATGGAACATTTCTAAAGTAAGAAGGGGGATACAAATAAAGTGTGTCACCCATGACAACAAGCCAAACTAAACAAAGGTACTTATAGCCTAACAATATGGTTATAGAAAAACTCTTCTGAGAGGCAACACATCTATCTTTTTTATTTTTATTTTTGTTTGTTTCATTGTGTAGCTAGCAAGTTTTTTTTGTTTTATACCTAGTTTCAAAAATAAATTACCATGTTTAACCCATTGTTATTTTTATTGGATGTTCAACATTAGTTGTTTTTCTCTATCAACACATTGGTGTTCGCCGCACGATTTTTCATTTTTTAAGAACCTTCTAGAATCTCAAAAAAAAATACAGAACGAACATCTTTAAGTCCTCTACATGCAAAACAAATTGGCAAACTTTTCTGGCATTTTTAGGTGCCAAAAATAGGTTTTCCTACTGATTATGTCTTCTATTGTAAGAGTGTCTTGAGCTTTTATATGACCATTTTTTGGGTTTTATAATATTTTTGGATATTACCCACTAAATTATTATTTTTTACATAGAACCACAACTCCATCATTTTTGAAGAAAAACACTAATGTTTGGGATAATGACTTGTACAAAAGAATATATGTGCCTAAGAGGCTAAGACAGAAGCGTTGAAAATCAGACGTTGCTGCATTCGCCAAGGGCTGCCACTTATCTCCTGCGACTGCGAGTGGGCGCAGCGGGCTAATTTAGTTTCTTTTCGACTCAATGGGCTAACTAGTCGTAGGTCGTTACAGAATTTTGTGTTTTTTTGGCAAAAAAAAAGAATTTTGTGTTCTGTGCAAGTCAATACCTCAAACGTTTTGGTGTTTTCTACACACAAAAATCTATGTTAGCTTTGTGGTTGTGTGCAAAAAATGGCCCAATAAGTGGTGTTAAGCTGAAAAAGAACAGCACCATGTACGTTTTCCCTGCAGCACCCCAAAATTAACAAAAAAGAATTAAGAGATCTTTTGTTCTCTTAAAAAACAAATTAGCTTTTCTCTTTACAAAAAAGAGATTAGCTGAAAACAGGAAATATTTCTGAAGAATTTTTCTCTCGAATCATGTCAAAAAAAATATCTTACTGCTTATGCTATTTGTTTAGGTCTGATACATATTTAGGATCTTGGCATGCTACTATCCAGGGTGTAGATCTTTATATGAAATGAACATATCTTTTTTACTTAGGGTATGCATGATGCCTCTGCTCTGTATAAGATATCAGTGCGTAGGCGTACAAACAGTGCATAGTGCAAGTTGGCAATGTTCTATCTTATATGGAGTTTCTGTCACAATATTGGTGCAATACTGTTTGACTACATTGTTTGCTTTTATAACATGCAGATGCTGGCATTGTTTGGTCGTGAGCTCCAGGACAAAGAAGTCGGAAGAAGCATAGAGATCTAGCTCGTTGGAGCTAGTTATATACCTCGATAGCTAACTAATTTAGTTGTGTTTTGCTGGATGTTTAGCTGGTAGTTTTGCTGGATATCAGCTGTGAACTATGTTATTGTAAACTTGATGTGAATTATGTTTGATTATAATTTGCCAAGTTTGGCAGTGTGCTCTATTTCAATTTTATTTCTGTTTTCTGTTTGTTCTGATTTAAATATTTGTTACTTATTTACTGAAAATTGGAATCTGAAAAATATGACCCTGACAACCAGGACCCATTTCCTTGAACCTGACAGCTGGGACCCTCGTACTTGAGCCTGACAGCTGGGAACCTTGTACTTGAACCTGACAGCTGGGACCCATCTGAATAGTGCACCCAATTTTTGAAAAAAAGGCCACGGGCCAAAAATAAAAGGCTAAAATGTTGGGCTTGGCCCATGTAACTGACCAAAATTAACAGGAAAAGAAATATAAATAGGCTGGATTGTTGGGCTTGGCCCATGTAAAACACCGATCTGGACTGGGCCGATTCAGTTCTATGACCTTCTATTTTGGTCACAATCTTGCCACGTAGGATTGGCACGTAGGATCTGACGTGGCTACGCCAGACAGCGCGTGACCAAATAAATTGGTCATAAGGGTTATGACCCTCAGATTTGGTCATAGATGGTTATGACCAATTCAAAAAAAGGTCACATATGACCGTTTGAGACGCTCGGTATGTGACCTTCTGATTTTGGTCACAAAAAGGTCATAGATGAAAAATTGTGACCTTTTAGTGACCAAATTTGAGGGTCATTAGTCAACATATTTCTTGTAGTGCGTTTTGGAAGTCTTCACCAAGCGGAGCACAATCAAGAAAGGTGATCCAACTTGAGGTGATCAAGATCGTCATCATCTAGCTCAAGTAGATTGCGCAAGGCAAAGGTATGACTTTGATAGGGTTTCTTCTTTACCGGTCTCATGGTGTTAGTGGGAGACCGGGTTATAGGATAGATACCGTACTATCAAGAGGGGCTCTCGAATGAGTAACTCGATCGTATCATTCGGAGAGAGCTCAAACCTTTGCATTCTTGGCATCATCTTTCTTGGATCTTATTTGACTTTTATCCTTGTGAGTTTGAGGTGCTTGTCGTGCTCTTCATGACAAGCCCAAGTTATTCGAAAACGGTTTTACTCTGGAAAACTTGTCGCGTTTTCGTTGGTGAAAATATTACCGGTTTAACCGTGAGGAAAGTTCCACACCTTCTCATGTGTTGGGTAGCACTGGTCGGTCTCTTTCCAACGCAATTGGTCTCATCTTGTTTGGAGCTTCCTTGCAAAAGTTTTCGCAGTTCTGGTGCCTGGCAGAAATCCTGCCAAGCGGTAGTTCCGCTGGGTTAGGCGGTAGTACCGCTAGCTCCCTGGCAAACGTGCTGCCGCTGCGGGTGCCGCTGTGTTGCAGGTCTGGCCGCTCTTGCGGTACCACCAGCAGTACCGCCAGCGGTATTGGCCGATTCCGCCGTTGCGGAAGTGGCTGCCCCAGGCTTGGTACCGCTGCGGGTGCCGCCACTTCGGCGTTCGGAGGCGTCTTCCGGTACCGCCAGCGGTACCTCGGGCGGTACCAACTGGTACCGGGGACGTGGGACTCGCGAAGATGGAGGCCGCCCGTTGACTGGCTGAGTCGTGGGCTGAAGACCGCAGCGGTACCACCGCCTATCCCAGCGGTAGTACCGCGGGCACGGGTTTCTGTCCCCCAACGGCCGTTTTGGAGGAAGGAGGTATTTAAACCCCTTCTCCTACCTTGGGTTTTAGACAGCTCGGTTTTCCCCTCCATTGTTGACTCTCTTGAGCTTGCTTATCTCTCCATCCCTCCATTGATTCTTGCTCCTTCTTGAGGGAAAAGAGAGAGGAGATCTAGATCTACTATTCCTCCAATCAATCTCTCCTCTAAGTGAGGGGAGCCCATTGGATCTAGATCTTGGGATTCATTTTGTTGTTTCCTTGTTCTTCCTCCCATATCTCTCCTTAGCATTAGTTGCTTTGGTGGGATTTGAGAGAGAAGGACTTTGGCCACTTTGTGTGTTCTTGCCATTGCATTAGGTGCATTAGGGAAATTGTTAGTCGCCTATTCACCCCCCTCTAGTCGACCCTGTTTGTCCTTTCACCATCCCCCCTCTGTGCATCTTGCGGTGCCATTGAGACTACTCGCCACCTCCTTTTCTCGTGTGCTCTCCCGCTGTAGTGTGGCAACGCCTTGGCTTCCACGACACGGACTGCATCGGCGTTTGGGAGATCCTCCTTCGACTCCATGCGACGGCGCCGCGTGGGACATGTTCGCTTCCGCGACCCTATGGCAGTTGTGGAAGGCTCGGAACGATGTCGTCTTCAACAACCGCCCGTCTACACCCCTGGATGTTCTTCATCGCGCCTCGACTGACCTGATGCTGTGGTCGCACCGGCTTAAGCCGGACTCGGAGGCAGATCGCCTGCGTGCTTTCTTGTCCTCTCTCGCTACCCCCTAGTTTTTTTTGTTTGTTTCTGGTTCATGTGTAACACCCCCCTCCCACCCCCTAAATGCTTTGTTTTTTTTGAAACTTTTCCACTATATTAGGTCATCAAGCCGCCTCATTAAAACCCTGCCAGTCCCTTTCGGTACCCTGGATAGGGAAAGAGTGCGTCTGAAACTTGTCGCCTTTAACCATTGTCAATCGTTACATCATTTATCAGACTGCCTAAAAGAAAGCTAGGGGGATCATCGTCCCAATTACAATCAAGTTTACTATTATAACAAAATCTAACTATTTCATGAGCAGTCTTATTTGCTTCCCTCGGGCAGTGTCTGAAATCCACCGAATTAATGGTTGCACACAAATCAACAATGTCCGCAAATATGGCCGCTGAATCATTCCACCAAGTATCGGTTCCAGAGCAAGCATCAATAGTTTCCACTGAGTCAGATTCCGCAATGATCGAGTTACACCCCAGTCGATTTGCCAAAGATAGACTATCTTTCATAGCCATCGCTTCCGCCATGGCAGGAGATGGTATGTGAGGAATATATCGGCAGCATGCAGCAATAAAATTACCCTTGTAGTCACGTAAGATAGCACCCGAGGCTCCTGAACCAGTGTCGTCAAAGAAGGATGCATCGACATTTAACTTAACTTGTCGTGGTTCTGGTCTCTTCCATCTGATTTCTGAACTCGGACCCAATGGCTTTGAGGCCTTTGCATAGTTAGCAGCCATGGAAAGCACATATATCTTGCATGCAACGACTCAAAGGAGGGACAGGTTCATTGTGTGTTCGGCATCTCCTTAGCCACCATAGATACCAACATGTGATAGCGATCAACTCCATCCGTTTCACATTTTCAAACCCATTGATCGCAGCTCCAGGTTGGCGAAGCAAGACTTCTAGGACACCTGAGCCAGATCTATCATGCACCGCTGCTTCAGCTATTATTTCATGTAGACCAATCGCATTCCAGAGCTCTATCGCATGTGGGCATTGAAACAGCAAATGCTTCACATCTTCTGGACCATTGTGACAGATTGGGCATTCGCTAGATGTACCGATATGCCTATTAGCAAGGATACATTTTAATGGGAGAATACCATGCAGCGCCCTCCATTTAAAAATCTTTATCTTACTTGTGATTTTTAGTTGCCACAGTGATTTCCAAACCGGGTTATGTATTGAACTGCCCGGAAGAGCCAGATTACTTTACCGAGTTGCCGTACTGATGCCTCCATTGCAGATGATAACCAGACCGCATTGTATACCTTCCATGCTTAGTTTCAGCCCACGCTATAAAATCATCAAAGCCAAGAATATTCAGTGGAATATTTAGTATCCTGTTCACATCAATAAGAAGGAAATTTTCTCTAAGACGGGCCTCATTCCAACCACCCGTGGCTGGGTTAATCAGATCAGGAACTTTTGTAAAGCTTATATTTCCCCTAGCAGAAATTATTCTCCTATTTGGACCGGAAGGGATCCAAGGGTCTTGCCAGATATTAATACTTTCTCCATTGCCCACCCTCCATATATAACCTCGTTTGAATGTAGTTAACCCAGCCAAGATACTCTGCCAGGTAAAAGAGGACCCAGCTTTTGGTCCAGCACTCAAAATGTCACCTTGCGGATAATACTTAGCCCGGAGTACTCTAGCACATAAAGATTCTGGTTCATTGATTAATCTCCATCCCTGTTTTGCAAGCATAGCTAGATTAAAAGAATGGAAATCCCTAAAACCCATACCTCCATCGTTCTTAGGGTAGCAGAGTTTCCACCAAGCGTACCAATGCATCTTATTGTTGTTATCATCATCACCCCACCAGAACTTTGCAATTGCATCCATCATACTCTTACAGACACCTTTGGGAATTTGAAAAACGGACATAGCATAGACAGGGATTGCCTGCGCCACCGCCTTCAGAAGGATTTCCTTACCACCAATTGACAATTGTTTCTCCTTCCACCCATTAATGCGCTGAATAATTCTCTCAATAAAGTGTTGAAAACAATCACTCCGATCAGCTCCTACAAGCGCTGGGAGACCAAGATATTTATCCGATAGAGCTTCTGTGTCAATATGGACAGCTTCACAAATTTCTGCTCTCATCAGGGCATTAGTATTTGGAGAGAAGAAAATACTAGATTTAGCCAAACTCACCAATTGTCCCGAATTTGCGCAGTAAGTATCCAACACATGTTGCAAGGAAGTTGCATTAGTCATATCAGCTTTCATGAGAATAAGGGAATCAGCAGCAAAAAGGAGATGTGAGACTGATGGTGCATTTCTGCACACCCTTAACCCATCTATGCCACCAACTTCTTCATACAACAATAGGCTAGAAAGACCTTCCGCACATAACAGAAACAAATAAGGTGACAAAGGATCGCCTTGCCGCAATCCCTAGTCGGAGTAAACATATTTGTCTCCTCAGAATTAAACCGTACCTGATATCTTACTGATCTCACACATGCCATCATAATTGAAATCCATCTTTCTGCAAAACCGAGCCTGCGCATCATATTCTCTAAGAACACCCACTCCACCCGGTCATACGCTTTATGCATATCCAATTTAACAGCACACGATCCAGTAGCCCTCTTCTCTTATTTTTTATTGAATGAATACTCTCATAAGCTACTAAAACATTATAAGTGATTAGTCGCCCAGGGACAAAAGCACTCTGCATGGGTGAAATAACCTCCGGGAGAATACCCTTCAACCTAGTAGCAAGCATTTTCGATATAATCTTATAAATAACATTGCATAAACTTATAGGTCGAAACTGAGTTACCAATTCTGGGGTATCAATTTTGGGGATGAGAACCACTGTGGTGTCGTTCCATCCCTCCGGTATCTCTCATGTATTCATTGCCTGCAAAACCTCCTGAGTAATTTCGCCGCCACAGATGTTCCAATTTTTTTTATAAAAAATAGCATGAAATCCATCCGGGCCAGGAGCTTTGTAATCACCGATGCTGAAAGCCGCCTTCTTAATTTCTTCAGGTGTGAAAGGAGCAAGAAGTTTTTCATTCATTTGAACAGTTACTTTCGGGAGTATTTTGGCCATCATTATCGGATCCACCTCATTGACTTCAGAAGAAAATAAGTTAGAAAAATAATCAAACACCAAAGGCTTTAGTTGCTCTGTACCTTCGACCAACCTCCCTCGTTGCCTCGAAGTCTCTTAATATAATTCTTTTTGCGACGTGCCGAGGCAAAGCTATGGAAAAACGCCGTGTTCCTATCTCCTTGTTGAAGCCAAATTTCCCGAGATCGCTGTAACCAGTGGACCTCTTCCTGTTCAAGAAGAATTTCAATAAGAGCCGCTTTCTCTCTAGCAATTGTTTCGTTCTCGTCGGTCATGGGTCCAGTCATGGCACTCTCTAATTCCCTCTGAGCTCTCTGTAGCTTTTTCCTTGGCTGTTTAAGAACCGTAGCATCCCAAGCATGTAAGGCACCGTGTAGGTGCCCCAATTTTTCCAACACACCACCTTGTGGTGACGCAAGAGCCGCGGCTTCCCACGCTTGGAGAACCACATCATTAAAACCCTGTTCACGAAGCCACTTAGCCTCAAACCTCCTTGGATGCTTACGAGTGCTGTTATTTGGAGCTTGATACTCAGTGTCTACCAATATTGGTCTGTGATCAGCCGAATAAAATCAAGGTGGAGAACCATAGCACTCGGATGCATGTCATTCCAGTCATTATTCACAAGAGCCCGGTCCAATCTTTCTCTAATTCTCCCTCTTCTCCAGGTGAAAGAGTCACCCGAGAACCCGAGGTCTTCAGATCACAATCAGTTAGTGCATCTCTGAACGCTTGCATATAATTTTGTGGTCTTGGATTACCTCCCTCCTTTTCATGAGAGTAGAGAATTTCGTTGAAATCACCTATGTAACACAAAACGATGCCCATCGCGAAGGGCTGTGCTCGAGCAATAATAACAAGCGGTGGGGCTCGAAACCCCCCCGTTATTCTCGAAAAAAAATGGACGGACGAGCCTCTGGCGGAATTTCTGCGTCGCACGCGCCACCGCTCGCCTGTCCTGGCCCTCGCCGGACATCCCCCAGCCTCCTTGTAGCTCCGGATCCTCACCCCGGCTGATTCCCTCCCCTCGCGGAGGCCCCATCCCAGCGCCTCCAATCTCGGATTATAGCTCACCCTAGCTGCGAGCCTGCCCCTTGCCGTCGATTCATCGGCCGGGCGCGCTGCTGCTCGTCCACGGGAACAGGCGCGCTAGCGGCCGCGCCTGCCGATCACCGGCTGCCTCCAAGGTCGCCGACGCGCGCTGCTACGCCGGCCGGCGTCTCCGCGGGGTCGCCCTACGGCAGGGAGGCCATGGACGCGGCTGTGAACGCCGCATCTGAAAGACGGAAGGGCGCGTCCACGTCCTGCAGGCGCTCGACCCCAAGCCCCACCGCCGTTCAGGAGGAGCTCCTCGTCGACATCAAGGTCAAAAAAATTTCCCTCTGCTCGCGCTCGAATCAATTGCTTGCTATCCAATTAATTTCACACCAAAACGATATCCGAGAGTGACTGATTTGGAACACCGGCATGAAGTGGGGATTTTGTGCACCATTAGTCTGACGAGTCCCGCAGCTGCTCGTGCAGAAGCGACGGTTGACGCATCGGCTGCAATAACCAACCCGCTGGCGATCAGGAAATACGTCGTCTTCCAGCAGCCATACATGTTTGTGGTGAGGAATGATGACTAGTAGGTTTCTAGGTTTTTTTTTAACTTGTGAGAAGGAGTTGAGAAGGAGTAGTGCTCATATGTTGAGAATTCCTATTATGCTTGAAAAGTTCACTTTATGGTTTGATCAGGAAATTTCAGAATCGGAGCACTATTTTCATCTAGGTTGTAACCGCAATGAGCCAATCATTCTCGTATTTGAAATTTTGAGAATCTCAATTGTCAAAATTTTGGAAGTTTTTCGTGTTCAGAGCCAGCTATGTTTGTATATGAAGAAAACTTGATAACCTCAACTGTTATGCATGTTCAGAACCAGCTACGGTAGTATAACTTTGTAAGTTGACTATATGCCATGAAACTTTGGATAACTTGAGGCCAGTGGGAGTTGAAACTGCAACTTTTATTGTTCACCATATTTCATTTTTTTTTGTTTGTACTAAATTGTTTACTATGCCATGGAAGTTTGCTTCAGAGAACAAACTTTGCTATAGAAGACTTGGTTCTTCTTGTGCCAATCTATATCGTCAGTCTGCAAATTCAAATGTTCTTTTTTATTTGACATACAAGTTGTAGTGAAGCCTGTCTTCTCCCTTTTGTAATCTTCTTTGTTGTAAGATTATCTCTTACAAGCTGATTTCCAGTTTCTTATATGCTTTGTGTGCAGACCCATGGCTTTTGGCGTTTTGGTCCGGAGTGACCCGGTCGTCTCCAGCGGCGAGGAGGAAGAAGACCTGGACATAACTCGGATCAATTGCTTGGTACCCAATTTCCCACCAAAGCGACATCCCAAAGTAGCTGATTTGGAACAACCAGCAGGAAGTGAGGATTTCGTGCACCATTAGTCCAACGAGTCCTGCAGCTGCTTGTGTAGAAAGGCCAGTTGTCCTGTTGCGCCCCGCGCGTGAGTGGAAGACCAGGACTAATTCCTGTGCGATGGTGTCGCATTGCAAGCGACGGTTGATGCCTCGGCTGAGATAACCCGCTAGTGAGCTCTGATATCAATCTCCCTGTCGCGCTCCATGGTGTGATCTGATATGGCCATCCAGCAGCCACAACAGAAGGAGAGGCGTAGCTTGCCGGCGAGTGTGTCACGCACTGAAGCCCTTGTGCTCAAGCTTCCCCACCGCCCAGACCAACAACAGACGACCCAAGGCTGTTGCTGCTGATGATGTCTTCATTGAGCTGATTCTGCCATTCCTAGTGAGGTTCATCCTTCATCTGTATGCCTGTTCAGACCATTCATAAATTCTGCTGCAGTTTTCTTTTTGGCACAATGTAAGAGATTTTCTTGGAGTAGTCCTGTTGCCGCCACCTGGGTGCCCTGTTATATGTTTCACATGTTAAAATTATAGTCTAGCATCCAGTAATATAAGAATCTGGACCTGGATCGGTGAAATGCATTTTATCATAGTGTGTGTCTGTGTGTGCATGTGCGTGCGTATGTGTTACTATCTTAGACGTAACAAATTAATTTGGTCTCAGTTTAAGTGGCAGGGGAGAAGTCGACATCTTAAATGGCGGTGCCGGAGAATGTGAGGGTGAGGGGGCTCGCCAAGAGTCTCGAAGAGGGCGCCATGGCCACCGTACTGGTTGACTGGTACTTCTCGGCAGAGCTGGCAGCACAAGATGTGATGGCCAGAAAGATGGCTCGATGTGCAAGCTTGACGAATGATGCACTTTTGCAGGTGATAATGATACTTTGAATACTTGCTATTGGAAATGCTTGACATCTTGATATTGGATCATTTCCATATGTAGACATAAAGAATTGAATAGTGCACCACATCTTGATAATGAATCGTGCAAGCCTAAAACAATGAAAGTATTCATGTGTTTAATCGTGTGTAATTGACAGTGCGTGTTTCACCTTGTGCGAGTGGGACAAATGGCTGCTGCTGCTGGCAGTCCAGACGGAGCTTCTGCCGGTGTCTCCTACCGGCGACGTCAAGAGCACCTGCTGTCGGTGAGGTCTCTCTTCTCTCCCTTCATGTATATCTCATGAAAATTTGTTTCTTTTTTTCTTGTTGAATGTGTTGGCAGTAGAGAAAAGCACACTGCTAGGTAGATAGTTATGAATGTACAACTTTTTTCTGGAATTAGTGCTGCACAGTGGATTAAGGATGTAGCGATGAGTGGCATGCTTTAGATGCCACGCTAATTCTTATGGTGGCCTGAAGCAAAGTGAATATTAGTTTGTGGTGATGAATGATGACTACTAGGTTTCTAGGTTTTTTTAATCCGTGAGAAGTTGATCTCTTGTCTAGTCCAGGAGGGATACTAGCTACGAAGTAGTACTGTAAAATCGTTTGTTGAGAATTCTTCTGCAATTTGAGTACATTATGCTTGTAAAAGTTCACTTTATGGTTTGATCATGAAAATCAGAGCACTATTTTCATCTAGTTGTCATTGCAATGAGCCAATTAATCTTGTATTTGAAATCTTGAGAACCTCAATTGTCAATTTTTTTGCAAGTTTTCCATGTTTCAGAACCAGCTATGTTTGTACATGAAGAAAACTTGATAACCTCAATTGTTAAGCATCTTCAGAACCAGATATGTTTTGCTTTTAACTATCTACTGTAGTATAACTATGTAAGTTGACTATATGCCATGAAACTTTGGATAACTTGAGGCCAGCGGGACTTAAAAACCCAAGCTTTTCTTGTTTACCATATTTCATTTTTTATTCTGTACTGAATTGTTTACTATGCCGTAGAAGTTTACTTTATAGAAGAACTATTCTATAGAAGACTTCTTGTCCCAATCTATATCGTTAGTCCGGAAAATATATAGTGTTAAAATGTTCTTATTTGACGGAGAAGCTGTAGTGAAGCCTGTCTTCTTGCTTTTGTAATCTATCTTTGTTGTAAGATTGTCTCTTACACGCTACACTGCCACTTTCTTACATTTTTTGAGTGCAGATCGATGGCCGTAGGTGACCATGGTGACGATATACTTGGGAGCAGGTGAGGTACCAATGGCAGGAGTGACCTGGTCCTGCTCCAGCGGTGGATCCCGATCACGACGAAACCCCACACAAGGTACCTCACCTGCTCCCAACCATCACTCCAAGATGGCATTTCCCCCTGTTCTGTTGTGCTCTAGTCTAGCTTAGCTCGCCTCTATCTAGTGCGAAATTGTTCTTTGACCTAGTCCATATGTTCTTCAGATCGAAGTGAAACTTGCTAAAAAAATGGGGCTGTTTCCTTTGGCGGATGTGAGATCATTCGGTCGAGGAGGTGACCGAGGAGACCTGCAAACCGTCCCAGGAAGCAAAGCGCGCGGCCATGGAAGCCGCGTCTCTCACAATGTAATCTTGTTTCCCCTCTGCACTAGCTAGTTTGCACCAGCTCCGTTTTGTTTTCTAATTTGCGTGTGTTTCTTGGTAGGGAAATTGGAGGAAGCTGTAGAGCATCTGATCAAGGCAATCCTGCTGAAACTCAGCAACCATGTATGTTACAGGAGGTATGATACGAAGGAGACTTGCACGAATGCAATATTAGGTCTCGTGCAGAACAGAAATGAACGTTAATAATCAGCTTATCTTGCTCAGTTTCATGCACTGCACATGCATGAAGTTTTAGAAGCAGAATTGTCGGAGTATCAATAGATGGTTTAGAATGATGTACTTTATTGATCCTAACTTGTAAGCATGGTGATCGGTAACTAATCCATCCTTGTATGTTGCTGGCAGATGGGAGATCCTCTGATTGAGGTGACCGAGGAGTATAAGTAGATGGTTAACAGTGCAGTGTGCACTACTTTTACCGATTCTTATATGTAAGGAATGTGCTTTGTAATTTATGTATCCTTTTATTACCTATGTTCCTTTCTTGCTAGTTTTATGCAGCTATACACTATTAGGTTTAGTTGTAATATCGGAATCAGAAAAAGGATGGTTAAGAACAATACTTGCCCTCCTTTATCTCATTGTCTCTTTTCTGTTTGGGGATAATTATTGTGTTATAGATAAACGTGTCACCATACGTCCTCTAAGTTGATGTTTTAGCTTCTGACTGTATGGCATGATTTTCTGGAATATAAAAGCAACAAATTGTCATTTTTCCTTTTTACCCATGGCATTACAATAATGAAATAATTTTTAAAAATTTCTCATTACTGGAGTTCCTGCCCTCGTCCGAGTGTACTAATGGTTGTTTCTGTTGTGCTGCAGGTTGGGAGGCTACAGCCTACAGGATGTCTTCTTGCATGTGGTTGTGCACAACCCCCGGGTGAGTTACTGTTTTACCCCTTCAATCTCGGGTGGTGCAAATCATCCTCTCCAAGCGATCGTGGGTGGTTTGCTTTACTACTGCTCATGTGGCTAGCGGGAGCTAACTGAGTTGTCAGCAAAATCCTTGTGTTTTTATGCATCTTGTGTTGATTAAAATGAAGATCCTGCTGTCAAAATCCTTGCTGATGCCAATGGTGCTCCATAGGTGACAAAATTGTTGCCCTTTTATCCCCTAAGTTTATTTTTTTCTCAGTTTCATGCACTTTGTATATACATGAAAATGCCTAGATAAAGAATTTTCGGAGTATAGATAGGTGCTTAAGGATGCAGTACTTGCATTGATTTTAACTTGTAATCAGGATACTCTATACATTATTTTAAGTTTAGTTGCAGAATTGAAAACAGAAAGGATGGGTTATGTTGATTCCAGCTTGTTAGCTGGATGACCTATAACTAACCCATCTTTTTATTGTCTATTTATCTCTCCCTTCAGGTTTTTGCTAATGCACTACTTGCCCTATCCCAATTCTTCCAACTACTCCCATCCCCTTGCCTTTCTCTCTTGATTCAGTTCATGCACTGTAATAAGTGAATGTGTAGAGGTAGGATTTGAATGTATAAGGGATGGTTAAGAATGTGGAGGTAGAATTAGAATGTGACAAGGGATGGTTAAGAATGTAGAAGTAGAATTGGAATGTAATAAGGGACGGTTAAGAATGCATTACTTGCATGATTCTAACTTGTAAGCATGATGCTCTGTAACATACCCTTTAGATCAAATTGTGTTTCATTTTCTAATCCGCACATATTTTTTGTTTTACTTGTCAGGGAAACTGACATGGAAGAAGTTGTTAGGCAGTACTTCACTCTTCTGAATCCAAACTCAGCAATAATGCACGTCCACCAATCCAACCTGCTGCTGCCGGCAAGGGCTCCAGTGGGGCTACTGCTGCTTGGCTGGCTGTGGCCTTCCACGCCTTGCTTGTGGGGGTAGTCTTTGCTGGCCCCCATCTTTGACTACCTCCCTAGCTCCTTCTTGCGACGGTGGCGAATTCACCGTGCTGCAACCACGGTAGTGGTTGTGTTCGGCCTCTGCTACACCCACCTCGGTGAGCTCCTCGGGTTCCCCTCTTTTCTGCATGCTTTGTGGTAGCTGTGGTGATTTTGAGCTCCGCCTTTGTGTGGTGTGGCTCATATCTAGCTTAATTCGAGTTTGGTTTTTTCCTTAGCTTAAACTTCCGTTGGATGGGCTGTGCAGTGGATTCTTGGGGAATTTAGATCATCGTATAGCTGTTATTATTGTTTTAGTTATCTCTCTGTCATGTTATGCCATTCCTGTAGATTGCATATGCCAATGACTTAGAGGATACTGAACAATTTCTGTGGGGTGACAATGTCATGAAAGTATAGTAACGTGTTGTTTCTTTTGCACATGTCACGATACATATATTTTGTCTATGATGGAAAATGACTTTTTGCAGTTTCTCCGTTCCTCTCCTGCTGATGCTGTTGCGCTTTTCTTTCTCTGCAGCTTGAAAAAAATAACGTTTTAACTCTTTCGTGTTGTCCCTGGTTATGGTGGATACGACTGATTTTTTCACAGGCTTCAATTATAAATTGCACATTTGCTCATGCCAAGACGAGAAGGCAAAGTACTATCAGCATGTTTCCCTTTTTAGATACTTGTTCGACCTTGTTTAGTGAATTCTGTTTGGGCTTTTTCTCTTGGGCGTGATGTACTGCATCTGTAACTCGTAGCACTGTAGCAGGCCTACAGGAAGAGAGGACAGGGATAGAGATGAGTGCGAGAGGCGAGAGTTAGGTCGACTCTTTTGGTTGAAGCAAAATTCTGGCCTTTGATGTTATTTCTGTGATTTTTCTTGGGTGATTATGGACATGGAGTAGTAATGTGGCAGTGCAAATTTTCCTGTAAGCACGCATTGCGTTTTGGCCTTATTAGACGTGTGGTAATATTTTTGTGAGGTGCGCTAGTGCAAAATTTGATCAGCACTTCTACGCTTATTGATTATAACCTGTCCAGTATTTTCTCAAACAGTGGATTGATTAAAGGATGACATGATGGTTTAGGAGCAGCCATGTGTATTGAGTACTCAAGCTGCTGTCATATACTAGTGCCCACCAAGTTCGATTGAAAAGGTTTGTTGTCTATTTGAATTCTTTTCACTGTTTCATCTTACTGCCACCACTATTGGTAGGGGTTGATGCCCTATTTTTTGATAGGTGTGTTATTTTTGTCAATACTGGATTGTTGTCCCGTGCAATTAAATGTTCAGAACGAATACAGTAGGTCATCTGACTAATTGATGTTGTTGTTTTACTGCATCTTAAATTCATATCAACCTTAAATGAAGAGCGCTATATATTACCCTTTTGTTCTCGGATGAGATGAAATTGGGAACTGAATCTCTCCAAGTTGCATGTGTATTACTCTTGCTGCCCCTGTTGGTGTTTGTGATTATAAGAAATGAATCAAATGGCCTTGTTTTGTTTTTATTTAATGCATCTAATTATCTAGAAAAGTTAGTGTTTTGTTTACTGTCAAAGCTATTTTGCACTTACTGCTTACCATGTGGATCCACATTATCCATGCATGCAGTGTGAAGAGTGTAACCAGCTGTAAAGCCCGACGGCATGTAGGTACAACGCTGCTTCTTCAGATCACGTCACTAATCATGTGACTTGGAGAACCTTAGCAGTGAACGTAAACATGCCGGAACCTTAAAATTTCAGCGTGTTCACGATTTCCTTACAGTTTCTAGCGCTGGTCAGAGCCCTTACTTTTGGCCCAACCCGTAAACATTTTACAGGGGCCTGCAAAGGCGCGACCCGGTGGGGCGGGGTTTTGGGTTGAAACCCTGCTGGAACCTTATTCCCCCTACCGCGCACACTCCTCTGCCGCTCCGTTGCCGCACATCTAGGAAACTCTGGCAAGAAATTTCGCAGATCGGCTCGAGAATCCGTGCTCCGATGTGGTCGACGTGTGGCTACGGCGGTGTGGGCTGTGGCCGGAGCAGAGGCTCATCCTCCCGCGACGGCGGGAGCACCCCGTCCGACGAGAGGAACGGAAGCTAAGGGAAAGTGAGGTTAAACTAACTTAATACACTAGCTAGAACAAAACATACTTTTAGGATAAAGTGGGGATATTGAGATTTCATGGATAATCCTACAAACACTGAAAATACTCTAGCTAGTAGCATTATGGTGGATATTTGTTTCCATAACGAAAAATGGTAACATTTGGTAAATTGAATCAAAAGTTGTGGTTTTAGGCTAATAAAAACGTGGCTTACACGAGGAGGCGAAGCAAACATGTTAGACGCAGTGCTGAGTAGGCAGTCGCTAGCGAAAACTGCATGTGGATATGGACATGTGGTGCACGCAACGTACGCAAGCCCAGTTGTATTTTCGCGTGCATTCCCGATCGAACGGAACGGAACAGGGCAGGCCACCAATTGCCTCCGATCGACTATCCCGAACCGCGCGCGCGTATACCAAACCCAAAGTCCAAATGGGGGAGAGGAATCTCACCGACTTGCTTTCTTTCCCGGGAGACGCAGCGAGCACGGCACATCGCCCGGTCCCGATCAACGGCATTCGGCCGGTTGAAACGTACAAGTGCGTACGTGCCTGGGTAGATATAGTACTACTACAGTAACTGCTGCTGTATATCCACGCACGCTAGCTGTCTAGCTGGATATAGATTTAGCTTGCACGCGCACGGAAAGCATGCCGGCCAGGCTGAGTCGAGATATATATGGAACCACTGGCTTTTACATCGTAGATCCTTTTAGGGGTCACCCATCTCTTGGATGATACTGTATACGATCAATGTTGGGAAATGTGTGCAGGCAGAAATCGAGCAAAGCAACGCGGCAAGCTCAACCGTGTACCCCTCGACCACACCGTCCTCTTCTCCCGTTGTGCCGCCCTCCCTCGATTGAACTGTCCGTTTCTATGTCGCGCCGCCATCGGAACCACACACCCAACCATCTTTCTCGAATGCCCTTCCCTCTCTGCCACGTCAGCGCTGCCCAGTCCCCGCACCACCATCGATAACCCTAGCACCGCACTTCGCTTGTATATATGTCCTTAACCTCCTGCGATTAGTGGTTCACTAGGAATTATGATCAACATAATACCTTTATGTTGGGGATTGCAATGTTAATAACTCTCTGGTATTTATAGGAAATGGAAACTCGTTCGTGGATGCTTGGACTGTATCAGCGGCGGATGCTTTTGCTGCATCGGCGGATACATGTAAAGAGGAGGCAAATGCTTGAACTACGTTGGTAGATCTTCGGGAAGTGTAGACGGATGCTTGTATTGCGTTGGTGACAGAGCCAAGATCCTCGTAGGCGCGCTGATGTGACATCATTCGTTCTGTGATAGAGTTCTTTGAAAGCGTCGGCTGCATGGTTGAAAGTTCATGTCAAAGAGTCTTCTGCGTGGGCGACTAATTCGCAAACGTTAGCGTCTGCTAGGAATGCGTCATCTACCCCTAAGTTCTGCCTCCCCCAAGTGTAAAGATGTCATATTTGGTGGAAACCAGATCTAACATGATGATGCATTGTGCGTTTTTGAATTTAGTTGATACCTTATGTTATACATGTAATTTTGATGACGCATTCTGATTTTTTAGATGATTTTACCAATGTTTAGGAAATTTTGATGATGAATTCGTTGTCAAATTTGATAATGCATTGTGTTTTCAGTCAAATAGGATACTTGTGTTGTTTACATAATTTTGAAGATGCATTGCGGCATTTAAGTAATCCTACCAGCTTCAGTCGAATAACATAGGAAACAATCAGTGAGTTGTATTTGTTCAGATTCTTGTCAGACTTCTTCCACACCCAACCATCTTACTTACTGACCACACATAAAATTGGAGGAAATTTATGGAGAGCAATGTTTCGAGAAACCTAACCCCGTCACACAACCGAGGACAACCGATTTATCACAAAGCATGATCTTTATCTAACCATCTTGCAAATGTTGGCAATCCCGGCTACACACGTCACACAAAGTATATGTCCTAGCATGTCGTGGTGGACAATCGACCATGCGACTGGAAGGGGCGATCAAGAGCGTCGTTGGGCCAACTTTACTCCTCGCCACCGCTGCCACCGGCCTTCGCCGTGGTGACGATGGGCCTTTTCCGCAAAAATGGGTAGGGCGCCTATGGCCATGATTCGCGTGAGACAGAAACAGGAGTCCAGGGCGGCTGCCCCAGGTTGATGGTGTGGGTGGCAACTATGGCCGCATGTGCGGTGTGGTTGTCGTGCTCCATGCGCTAGTGGGAACTGCCTGACGGTGGCACGGGGTGAGGCGTAGGTCAGGTGCGGGGCGGTTAGCGGTAATCTAAGATGGCGTGACGGCGGTGGAGTCTTGGCACGGATATGGCGCCCTCATGCGCCAATCTGGTGTTGGTGGCTTCCGGCACGGCGTGAGGTGTGATGCAGAGGCTGCAAGTGGTGGTGGTTCGTGACATTGCGGCTTGGTGTTCGGTGCCTCATCGTCAAGGGGGGTGGGGGGGGGGGGGGGGGGGGGGGGGGGGACGGAGGTTGGCGGACGCTGGTCCGCCTATGCAGGGAGCTTCAAGATAAAACTTTGCTCCAACAGCGGTGTGGCAGCACCCACACATGTTGTTGTACGATCTTGGAGTAGGAAGCGCTACCGTGGACGCTCCGGGTGAAAATGCAAGCTCCGGTTCCACCGGGGCAGGGACGGTGTTTTCGCCGCTTCCTCCTTTGAGGCGTTGCCTTGGATGGTCGACCTTTTCGCAAGGCACGAATTCCTATGTGTTTTTTATCTGCTTTGGAGTGTTAATTCTTTGTCATAAGTAGCTTCTGTAGCATGTGAACGTTTTACAGATTGCATTCCGGGCCTATGCTTTTTGAGCTGCAGTCCCGCCCTAATTTTTATCACGCTGACAAGAGCTTGCCCGCACGCCAAAGATTTGCTTACCGACTCACTTAGTGTGGTATTTGCCAAGAACCAGATTTTTAGGGACCCTCTCCAGGCCTTTATAAGCACGAGCGCGCCGCTCCGTCGCTCGTACCACCCGCACACATCCCAGCTCACTGCCACTGCGCAAGGAAAGGTTTGCGCAATGGCCGCTTCGCAAGTCACCATCCTCTCCGTCCTCGCGCTTCTGGCCGTGAGTGCGGTGGCGCCCCAGGTGCAGCCGGCGCCACTCCTCCTCGGCCACATGCAGCAGCGGCGCCATGCTGCTTCCTCCTCCTTGTCGCGTGGCCCAGGGCCGGTGGCGTTGCCTACGAACCCTGTCCAGCTTCAGGTAATCTTGCTGACTAGCGTATTCCTTTGAGGTTGTAGACATTACAATGCTCTCGTGCTCGATTGAAAGCACTGAACCAACTATGATTAATCATGTGTTATTGCAGGAGGAGGAGATGAATTCCAAGGAGCTCGCAGCGGTGAGGCTGATGAACCGCCGCATCCCGCCCTCCCTGCCCGACGGGGGCGACTCCAACCAAGGGGGCGCCTACCACGAGACCCTCGACGCGCTCAAGACCATGCAGCATCCCCAACAAACTTCCTCCTCCTTGGCGCCAGGGCCTGCCGGCGCCAACAAGCCGCTGCCAATGATGACGGCCGGGTCCCCAGGCACTTGTACAACGAAGACAAGCAGCTTCAGCTTCAGGTTTGCTGTTTTTTTATCTTGCTCTCTCCAATGATCTGTTAATTAATCTATAAAAAGGCATCTAGTAATTATTTTGGTGCTGAGTAGCTAGCATAATCTGCTGTAGCTTAGTACTAGTATAATTACACTTTAGCATAGTAACAGTACATACATCTAAACAACTACTATCTGACAAGCATGTATATTTACAATTCGGTGTATTGTACATACATAAAATTTGAAACATGTTTATTCAGTTTTAGATTTATATATATATATATGAATTAATTACTAGGGTGTGAAATGCTTTTTCAATATACGAATTAATTACAACATCCATAGGTATGGAAATACAAGTGGATACATATGTAAATTACATTTAAATTAACACGTAATTAAATACAATTGGATTAACGGTTACATATGTAAATTAGACCCCCATCAAAGATAAATGTTACTAATATCTTTTACTAGCAATAGTACTAGGATTTACGAAGTATGTACAGTGTTAGCATAATTAGGTTGGTTTGTTTCCCATAAAGAAAAAAAGTTAGCATTTTTACCTTTACTTATGATCAAATAGTACATACATACATATAAACAGCTACTACCTGGCAAGCACGTATACAATTAATCATGTGTATAATATGCAGGAGGCGGAGAGGAATTCCAAGGAGCTGGCAGCGGTGAGTCTGATGGACCGCCGCAACCCGCCCTCCTGCCCGGCGGGTGCAACTCCAATTCCGACGTCGACATGGGGAGCTGCTTCATCCCGTCAGATATGATGAAGAGCAAGCTGTACAACAAGAGGCAGATGAACACCAGCTCCAACATCCCACAGTACATGTTGCCGTCCGTTGACTGGCGCACCAGCCAGGGGGGCATGTACATGACGGTGGTGAAGGACCAAGGGCAGTGCGGGAGCTGCTGGGCATTCGCCGCCACAGCAGCCCTCGAGACCCTCTACGTGATCAAGACAGGACGCCCTATCGTGAACCTGTCCCCGCAGCAGCTGGTGGACTGCGACGGCTACGACGGAGGCTGCCGAGGTGGGGACCGGCTAACGCATTTCAGAACGTGAAGCTTCGCCTCGGGATATCTTCCTGGAAGGAGTACCCCTACGTCGGCAACAAGAGCTGGTGCTACCCTGCTCGGAAGACCATGGGCATCCGCGGCTGGGAGACCGTGGAGCCGCGCAACGAAATGGCACTGAAGATAGCAGTGTCCCAGCAGCCTGTCACTGTGGGATTTGCCGCCAACACTACCGCGTTTAAAGGCTACAGGGGCGGCATCTTCAAGGGGCCATGCAGCTGCCCGACCCTCACTCACGCGATGCTTGTGGTGGGCTACAACACCACTGATGACGGCGTAGACTTTTGGATACTCAAGAACTCCTGGGGAACTCCTGGGGGAAGCGGGTTACATGAGGCTCCTGCGCGGCGACGAGGCGAATGGCGGCGTCTGCGGAGTGATGCTGCATATGTCATATCCGGTCGATGCATTCGACCTGCATGTCTGATTAGCAGTCCTTGTTTAGCAGATCGAGCATGTTTAGCTATTATTACGGTCCGACAATACTTGCTAGTAGTTGATTGAGGGCACACAAGTTCAAACACGTAGCATGATCCTTGATGCCGAGGGCGTGCAACGGGTTTTCCTACCTAAACTTGTGTACCTTCTGCTCTCCCTTCTTTCCATTTTCTATGTTTGGTTGCTGAACCTCTGAATTAATCTTGTATTCCAGTTCTTAATGGAAAGAGGAGTAGCCCAGTTGGAAGTTCAACACGTATCATTTGCTAGCTGGTTTTTCAGGCTGTGCTAAAAGTGCTATACGCGATTTACAGGGGAAAACTTTTCTGCGCCCAAAATTCGCCCACCCGTTTACGACAATAAGAGCATCTCCACCAGCGCTCCCAAAATGCCTCACAACCGCGGGCCGGCGCTGTTTTTGGGCCCGGGGTTCAAAATTGGTGCACCACCGGCGAGCCTAATTTCGTGCCGGCGCGGGTTGGATCCCAAATAATTAGCCGGCCCTCCCGCGCCGGTCGCTGCAGGCAGGAGCCTATCGGGAGCACCGGCACCCCGCGCCACGTTGGAAAAACCCCCGGCCCCGCTTGGCAGACAAAATTCTCCCCCAAATCCTATCCTCGCCCGCCGCCACCTCCGGAGCGACAGCCGCCGCCAACGAGGCGCCCCTCCCTAGCTCCTCTCCTGCTCCACCGGCCAAAAAAATTGCTCTGTAGGCCGCCGGCGCAACCCCGCCGCCGATAGGCAAGGTTTCCGTCGGCTCTGCCGCTGATAGCAGCGGCGTACTCACAGCGACGTGTAACATCCCAGGATTTAGAGACAAGAAATAGAGAGGAAACCGATGTGTGCATTGCATTCATGCATAGAAAATCTGAAAAAAAATCACGTTTTGAAATAAAACTTGTCAAAGTGATTGAAGTTTCTCTTGAGTTGATGAATTGAAGTAGCTCATCAACTGAAGCGCGATAAACTTCAATATGACCTTTGTTAAAACCCTTGTTTGGGTAGAGATAATCACAATAGTTAAAGAGAGTAAAGTGAGGAAGAACTAAAATGCTAACACACCATTTCAGGATCCAATACCTATTTTCACCATGATCATCATGGTATCATTTAAACCCTAACTATTAAACCCATATCTAGTACAAAGGAGCTAATCCAAGTCTTGTCCTCAAATCTTAACCTAATCCATTCTTCTGTATTCAAATCTAGTTATCTAGAGGACAAGAAGAGAGAGTGTATATCCATTCCTTTGTGATCATCCCCTCTTCAGTTAAAGCCTTGAGACAATGAGACATAATCAAGTAGCTAAGCAAGAGTGGAGTAGGAAAGCTTCATTGAGTATTGTCGATGTTTTGGTAACGCGGAACTACTATATGGATTCATACGTACCGTAGAGGAGGTGGGGAAGAACGTAGAGGGTTCCAGTGACGGGATTGCACACACGATCTTACCCAGCTTCAGATCTCACGACGGTGGCGAGATCCTACGTGCTGCTATAATTCACTCAAGGAGAATATGTGTACAGGTTACAATGAGGTTGTATGTGTGCCTCTAAGGCTGCTGGAAGGCTGGCTTATAAAGGCGTCAAGCCTTCCCCTGCAAGGAAAGCCTTAACCGACGTAGATCATGAGTCCTAGACTAACACGGCAACAAACCCTAACTTGCTCCCTAAGGCGAACGTAGTCTGGCCTTCGTCTTGGACTTCACTAAGCCAGCCCAGGGCTTATTCTTGCGACCAAGCCCATGAGGCCTTCTCCATTAAGCCCTCCGGCTTTATCTGATGGGCCTCCTTGGTGGGCCAGGTTTTATCCACCGTGGCAGGTATACCCGTTCGGCATAACCTCCACAGTAGTTCCCGGAAAGGTTTAAGTTCTTCGTTTCCGTCTTTGGAAGACACGGGCTTTCGCCTTTACTCGAAAGGCGGACAGAAGAGCTTGGAGCATTCCAAAATGAGACGTTCAGTCTGCCTTAAGGATTAAGCCGAACTCTCCTGTATTTTGAACAATCTGTCAGAAAGATTCTGTCAGCGTCGAGTCTTGTCGACGTCATCGTAGTCAAAGCCAGTCCACGACAGTTTGGACAAGCAAAGAGACGTTGTGACGCCATCACTGCTATTTTTCCGCACACGATCTCCGAGGCGTCAGGGAGAAGATACCCACTATCTGACCGTTGCGGGACGCGTGGCGAAAATCGCGCGGGCGTTGTTCCACCGCACTAATCGCGGCGCACCCCCCCCATATAAGGGAACGCATTTTCTCCATTACTCCATCCGACCCATTTCCCTGTTCATCTTCCTCCTCGCGCCCGTCCCCATCCGAACTCCGGCGAGCTCCACCACCACCACTTGCGCACCCATCCATGGAAAGCTCCGATGCGACCGCGGAAGCGGCAGCGGCGGCGGCGTCGTCGGCGACGGCGGGACAAGATTTGGCCGCGAGGGGCTCGGGCGCTGTAGATGCATCCACTTCTCGCGCGCAACAAGCTCCGCGATCATCTCCACCGAAGCGGAGAAAAACGCCCAGCCCTCCGACGAGGGCGACGCGGCGGAGGCAGAGGAGGAGGGAGAGGAGGCATCATCCCGCAACTGGGCTGCCTCCACCATCACCGAAGCAGACCTCATGCAGCTGCAAAAGGAGGGCATTCTCCCATCAAAGGAGAACTGCCACTGGCGGTCGGCGTATGGCCACCCAACTCCAGATCCCGCCGGCGATGAACGAGTGCTCCTCGTCTCACATCTCCTCCGCGGTTTGTCTCTACCACCGCATCCTTCTTCCAATCCGTCTTAGATTACTATGGCCTTCAGCCTCATAGCGTAGGCCCCAATAGCATCTTGTACATAGCTGGCTTTATGGCCTTATTCGAAGGATATTTAGGCATAGAACCCAGCTTAGAATTCTTCAAGTACTGCTTTACTTGCAAACGCCAAACAGAGAAGGAAGAATTGCTTTCCTTAGGAACAGTTAGCATCAACCTTCGTAGAGGTAGAGACTGGTATCCTAAGGCGCCAAAAATAGATTCTATTAAGGGCTGGAACAGCTCCTTTTTCTACTGCAAAGACATGGCGCCCGCGGGCAAAGACATAGGACTTCCTCGCTTTTCTCCTTTGCCGCGGAGCCCCGCCTTTCTTGGGGCGAGAAACCACTGAAGGTCCTCCCTGACAACCTCCGTCGCATGCAAAGGCGGATTGAATACTTGACAAAGACTGCTGTGCCCAAACTCACGGGCAAGACACCATCTTATGTTGGTTGTCAAGGCGAATCCAGCCTTTGAAGGATCGCAAGGGCCTCTTATGCCACTACACGGACCAGAAGAAGGATCCTCTCCGTGTTAGTGAGAGCGACCTCACGCACGATGCCCTTATGTATCGCTTCAAGAGGATTGCCAAGGAAAGGATCCAGCTCGCAGAGCAGCGTCCTATGTACACAGCCGCTAACCCTGCTCCCACGGTAAGGCATTTTACCGTCACTCTTTGTGTTACTATACTTCCATGATGTTTGTTACTAACACCACTTTTGATTTCAGCTCGCCCTTTTGCCAGATAATCTGCTGGCTCCTTTGTTTTACGTGCCTGAAGCGGCACCCGAGCCCCCAAAGACTCGGAAACGAAAGGCTTCAGGGGCTTCTGCAGCAACTTCAGCAGCAGAAAGGCGGAAGCGTGAGAAAGCCATTCCTGTTAATGCCGAAGTGCTCGACATTGAAGACGATGAAGATGCAGCCTTCAACGCTCCAGTGCAGAAGTAAGCTGAATCTCAATTTCTGTAGTAAGGCGAACAGTGTCCATAAATGTTCTCTTATTTTGTATATGATTCGCAGGATCAAGCCAACTGTGCCTCTCAAGAAGAAAGTATATTCTTCCAAGCAAAAGAAAGCTAACCCTTCTCCGGCTGTCGCTCCCCCCACCCCTCCATTCAGCAAGAGACAGTCCAGGCCATCTGAAGATACAACTGGATCTAGATCCGCCCGTCTTACCTAGAAGACGGAAATGAAAAGTTGGCCAGGGCTGCTGCTGGGAAGGCGGCAGTAATTCAGTCAGAAGAGCCAAACGAGCCCATTACTCGGGAGGCTATCCGCAACATGGTGAAGCAAGAGCTCTTTGACGACCGAGGGGTATATCTTACCCAACATCGCCGCCATGCTTGCCGATGAGAAGGAGCGCAACGAGCCGCCTCCGAAGCTAAGGCCAGTTGGTCAGACATTGACCATCTTGAATCTGGAAGACAATTGTGACGAGCTGTACGTCACAATGAGAAGAGCTACAAAGCCTTGAAGGCCATGATGCAGGTAAATATTCCGTCTTTATGTACATCCCTAGTCCCCGGGTTACGTTGAGCTTTGACTAAGCCGACGTAATGGCCTTTCTTTCATGTGGATAAAGACTCCCAGTCCCCAAGCACCTTGTAGCTATATCTTATTATCTTTACCTTTGTTACTGACACTACCCTTGCCCTAGCAGAGCAGCGAGCAGCTTACATGCGATCTATGGTACTCACTGAGCAACCAAAGGCAGGTGCTCAAGACAGCCGTCGCCAAAATAAGGCGAACGAAGGTAAACGGTTTCTTTCACATGCGATGTGAGTTTAATTCATTGAAGGCATAACATGCTCAACACATGCAATGTGCGTTTGCACAGCTGTTGTGGCGAAAGCGAAAAAGATCGTCAGCGAGACTGGCGATATAGAAGTTGTGAGGCGAGAAATGCCGCCTTGTTTAAGAAGCTGGAGGAGAACCGAAAGACGGCCGAGGCCAATCTTAAAGCCATCCAAGACAGCGCCACTGCAGAGCAAGACAAACTGAAGAAGATCTTGACTTTGCAGCGACAGGTGAAAAGGATGGGCTCTTAATCCAGAGCTTACAAGGTCGACTTGAACGCCGAGCTGACGAGAGCACCGCCATTGACGAGAAACTGCTAAGTAAGCTTCTCTCCTTTCTTTCACTTCTCGCCTTTATTTCAATGCTCATTACGCCTTATACTTATTCCGTTCCTCTCTCCACAGTTCCAGCTGGGTTTGGGGAAAGGCTTACCTCTGAGACGCGTCTGGAGCTATCTTGGAGTGCGGCGAAATTGTGTCAGGGCTGTACACTGCGGGAAGAGACGTTGTGCCAACATCTTCCCAAAACAACTGCCCCAAGTGACAAACACCAGCAACCTGCTGCCACCTTCAGAACTGCGTCCCAGAGGTGATGCAGCGTCTTCGCTCAGCAGCTAGAGGCGGAGCAAAACTTGCTCTAGGACTTGTTCGCGGCCACTACCCCGAGGTCAACATGTGGCGCGTTATCAAGTGTTCCCAGCCAAGGACAGGGACGGCAACAAGCTCGTCAAAGAAAAGGTCTATGCCTCTGTCTCTGGCTTTGCCTCAGCCGTTGCTGAAATGGTAGACTTGTCTATCTTCTTCTCCAAGAGGCCTGTGCCTCCCGTCCTGACAACGTGTCTGATGACGAAGCCGAGCCATCCACAACTGGTAATGGCGACGAGTCAGAAGACGAAAATGAAGAAAGAAGAAGAAGAAGAAGGCGAGAGTCTGAGCTGCGCTGGATACATAAGTCCCCTGCCTTCGCCTGCTCAGTCCCCTGCATAAGATGCAGGAAAAACTTTGTATTAAGCGTGTCATGGAAATGGCACAAAAGACTTGCTAATTTATGGTTTGTAATGGCAGTCCTTTTTATCTGTTGAAATGTTTGTTTTGCGACGCATGCACTTATTTTGAAAGGCTTGCAAACTATGTCCTTATCCGTCTTTAAGTTGTCTGGCTTATATGCTTTAGCCTTTTCGTATGCTGGCAGAACCTAAGGCACGGAACACTTCGCTGGCAACAGGGTTAGTAACCAATCTGTTTAAACACAGAAACGGCGCCGGCTTTTGGTGCGTAAAGCATACTAAGACAAGCCAGCATATACGCGATCAGATAAATACTCTTAGACGGATGCAATTTTAATTTTTGTAAGGCCTTAAGGCAAAAGCATCATGTGAGTAACCACAAGCACGGAGCTAATTCGGGTTAACATTGATATTTTATCGAAATATATGATCAAATGGAATAAAGACGGCGAGAACTCATGCATAAAAATAATTGAGGGAACCAAAGACTTTTATTTCATAATCATATATGGTGTGATTACAATAGAATTGCTAAGTGTAAAAAGGACGTAGCTGCTCAATGTTCCAAGGACGTTTTGTCTCTTTGAGCACTGCTTCTTCGTTCCTTTTCCTTTTGCGGCCTCTTTTCTTCTTCTTCTTGATATCACGGAGGTCCAAAGATAATATGCCCG